>JAVYIG010002739.1:0-230489 GCA_035222895.1 Strongylocentrotus droebachiensis
AGCTTTCCTACGCTTTGAGCAAAACTTTGATAAGATTTGTGACGCTTTGATAAGCTTTAATACGCTCTCCCCGCTTTACGCAATTCGTGACAGATCGCCTCAAATTTTTAAACAGTTTAAAAAAAAATTGGCGCTCTTGCCGAATTTCCCGAATTGCTCAAAGCTTTCTCACGCTCTATTACGGTCTTCACGCTTTAATTAAGCTTTGTTACGCTTTGCCGCCGCTTTGCTCGCCGATTTAATGCGCCATCAATTCGGCGTCGGTGTGAACTTAGCATTAATGCCTAGTTCACACCGACGCCGAATGTCGCGCTTTAAATCAGCGATCAATTCGGCGTCATTTTTTAAAAAAATATCACGATTTCCTGAGATATGTTATGCTAAGTTCACACCGACGCCGAATTGATGGCGCTTTAAATCGGCGAGCAAAGCGGCAGCAAAGCGTAACAAAGCTTAATTAAAGCGTAAAGACCGTAATTGAGCGTGAGAAAGCTTTGAGCAATTCGGGACATTCGGCAAGAGCGCCAAAAATTTAAACTCTGTTAAGCTTTCCTACGCTTTGAGCAAAACTTTGATAAGCTTTGTGACGCTTTGATAAGCTTTAATACGCTCTCCCCGCTTTACGCAATTCGTGACAGATCGCCTCAAATTTTTAAACAGTTTAACAAAAATTGGCGCTCTTGCCGAATGTCCCGAATTGCTCAAAGCTTTCTCACGCTCTATTACGGTCTTTACGCTTTAATTAAGCTTTGTTACGCTTTGCCGCCGCTTTGCTCGCCGATTTAAAGCGCCATCAATTCGGCGTCGGTGTGAACTTAGCATAAACAAATTTGGCGCTCTTGCCGAATGTCCCGAATTGCTCAAAGCTTTCTCACGCTCTATTACGGTCTTTACGCTTTAATTAAGCTTTGTTACGCTTTGCCGCCGCTTTGCTCGCCGATTTAATTCGCCATCAATTCGGCGTCGGTGTGAACTTAGCATTAGGTAGCCGTTTACAGTTTACGGCCCGGCGCGTTACAGCGCGTTGTGTTCTTCTACGGTCTGACACGGCGCGCCATGCCAGGGAGGGAGTAAATAAAATTCGGGCCCGGCAGGGGAGCTTTATTCGAGTCTGAGCAATCGACGTCACATGACTGCATCTACAATACGTAGAGAGAAGACTAAGCTTTAAAAAAAGAAGGCCAAGCTATCCCACCGAAGAAGCCAAGACGTTATGTTATGCTAAGTTCACACCGACGCGAATTGATGGCGCATTAAATCGGTGAGCAAAGCGATGGCAAAGCGTAACAAAGCTTAATTAAAGCGTAAAGACCGTAATAGAGCGTGAGAAAGCTTTGAGCAATTCGGGACATTCGGCAAGAGCGCCAACAATTTAAACTCTGTTAAGCTTTCCTACGCTTTGAGAAAAACTTTGATAAGCTTTGTGACGCTTTGATAAGCTTTAATACGCTCTTCCCGCTTTACTCAATTCGTGACAGATCGCCTCAAATTTTTAAACAGTTAATGCCTAGTTCACACCGACGCCGAATGTCGCGCTTTAAATCGGCGATCAATTCGGCGTCATTTTTTCAAAAAATCTCACGATCTCCTGAGATATGTTATGCTAAGTTCACACCGACGCCGAATTGATGGCGCATTAATTCGGCGAGCAAAGCGGTGGCAAAGCGTAACAAAGCTTAATTAAAGCGTAAAGACCGTAATTGAGCGTGAGAAAGCTTTGAGCAATTCGGGACATTCGGCAAGAGCGCCAACAATTTAAACTCTGTTAAGCTTTCCTACGCTTTGAGCAAAACTTTGATAAGCTTTGTGACGCTTTGATAAGCTTTAATACGCTCTCCCCGCTTTACGCAATTCGTGACAGATCGCCTCAAATTTTTAAACAGTTTTAAAAAAAATTGGCGCTCTTGCCGAATTTCCCGAATTGCTCAAAGCTTTCTCACGCTCTATTACGGTCTTCACGCTTTAATTAAGCTTTGTTACGCTTTGCCGCCGCTTTGCTCGCCGATTTAATGCGCCATCAATTCGGCGTCGGTGTGAACTTAGCATTAATGCCTAGTTCACACCGACGCCGAATGTCGCGCTTTAAATCAGCGATCAATTCGGCGTCATTTTTTAAAAAATATCACGATTTCCTGAGATATGTTATGCTAAGTTCACACCGACGCCGAATTGATGGCGCTTTAAATCGGCGAGCAAAGCGGCAGCAAAGCGTAACAAAGCTTAATTAAAGCGTAAAGACCGTAATTGAGCGTGAGAAAGCTTTGAGCAATTCGGGACATTCGGCAAGAGCGCCAAAAATTTAAACTCTGTTAAGCTTTCCTACGCTTTGAGCAAAACTTTGATAAGCTTTGTGACGCTTTGATAAGCTTTAATACGCTCTCCCCGCTTTACGCAATTCGTGACAGATCGCCTCAAATTTTAAACAGTTTAACAAAAATTGGCGCTCTTGCCGAATGTCCCGAATTGCTCAAAGCTTTCTCACGCTCTATTACGGTCTTTACGCTTTAATTAAGCTTTGTTACGCTTTGCCGCCGCTTTGCTCGCCGATTTAAAGCGCCATCAATTCGGCGTCGGTGTGAACTTAGCATAAACAAATTTGGCGCTCTTGCCGAATGTCCCGAATTGCTCAAAGCTTTCTCACGCTCTATTACGGTCTTTACGCTTTAATTAAGCTTTGTTACGCTTTGCCGCCGCTTTGCTCGCCGATTTAATTCGCCATCAATTCGGCGTCGGTGTTAACTTAGCATTAGGTAGCCGTTTACAGTTTACGGCCCGGCGCGTTACAGCGCGTTGTGTTCTTCTACGGTCTGACACGGCGCGCCATGCCAGGGAGGGAGTAAATAAAATTCGGGCCCGGCAGGGGAGCTTTATTCGAGTCTGAGCAATCGACGTCACATGACTGCATCTACAATACGTAGAGAGAAGACTAAGCTTTAAAAAAAGAAGGCCAAGCTATCCCACCGAAGAAGCCAAGACGTACGAACCCCCCCCCCCCCCCTCCCCCCAGTCCTGCACCACCACAGGTATAGGGTTAGGAGCAGCCTGAAGATCCTCGCCGTTCAACGCCGCCAGATGAAGAGGAGCGTGCTGCTGCTGATGACCCGGTTCCTGAACTGAAACCTGAACCTGAGGCTGATGAGGACGAAGAAGATGCACATGCTAGAAGGAGCGCAGAGCGGAACGGTGTGTCTTGTCTCTCGATGGCTGGTGCTACTCTTCCCAGGATCTTGTGAGGGACCCCGTCAAAACGTGACGGGCCGAGAGGGAACGTTCTGGCATCCGTGGTAGAACGCGGGCCGAACCGTAGTGCGACTTGGAGCCTCCGGGACTCAGCATCCCCTCTCCCAGGCCCGTCACGGATACCGTGGTAGACGGTGAGAAAACTTGGCAAGACCTAACAAAACTTGAATCTAGAGATAAAATTGGCCTAAATCCCACGGCGCACTACGTTTCGAGCAAACGGGGCAGCCGTTGCCGCCGGGAACATAGTGTAAACGTAGCATTAGAGAAATTCACAAATATTAAAGGAGGCAAGGAACTTAGCTTAGTATTGAGTTTGAGTTTAGTTTCTTATTTTTCACATGAATACAAAATACATTAACAAAACGTAGCATATTTACGAAATTGATATTCTTGAACAATAAAGACATCTACGCATCATAAGTTTGTATTGTATTTACACTAACTAATTTCGAATTATATGTCAAAAAAGAAACTTAATACAAAACATATAGCTTGTAGAATTTAGTTTCTTAAAATGATTTAAACAAAATGTCATTTATAATAAGGTAGAAGTATAATAATAAAAAAGCAAAGTATACAGACAAAAACAATGAAATGATATGGATGATTGATGCAGAGGGAGTCAGAAGAAGAATGAGAAGAGAGAAAAGGGAGTTTCAGAATAGAATAATGTATACAGTTCACTTGTAAATACTTTATCACCCAAGTCATTTGTTTCTTGTACTATTGATGCATGACATGAATACATATATATTTGTAATAGCATTTCCTCAGGCAATGTGCCTAGTATAGCGCCATACTTACTGTTCACTTGATATTAGACACTCAGAAGTCTACATGAACATGGTTGTGTTGAGGTTCAAGGATCCCATTTTTGACAGAGCATCAAGAAGATTTAAGTCATAATATTGTCATTAAGTTAGGAAAAGAGGTTAGTTTTGTTATATTTAATGTATTTTTATGAATTGTCAAAACATAAAGTAGAAATTAGTGTGTGTGTTTTGAACTTCATACTAAGAGATGTTAGTGTTTATAGTATGTAATTTAACGTAAGAAATACAAGTCCATGCTGGTTTAATATGATGTATGTACATTTGGCCTTGTATTAAGAACAATGATAGCAGTGAAGATACTACTAAATTCTTTGAAGATTAATTATGAGATAGCTGAAGCACTAAGTAGAGTTTCGGAATGTATTACTGTCTAGTTATTTGTTTAACCAAGCCATAGTTAAGTCTACTTGAGACACTTGTATTGTGAGTTTGTATTTATGTAAATCCATATTGCAGATAGACTACATAGTAAGGTTATTATTAAAATCAAAACACAACGTACATTCATGAGTTTCTCCAAGAGACTGTATTTCTGCTATGAATTCGATGATGCTTTGATGTATTTGTTATTCAACAGTTTTCACGGAATGAATTGGAATTGAATGAAATGGTAACTCCAATCATTAAAGCTACGAATTCCCGTAGAAGCCTTTGTTCAGACTATTTATTCGTTATCAACCTGAATGTTCAGGATCGGGAGTCACAGTCAGGAAAATAGTATAGTTGTGCATTACACGTACGAATTCAAAAATAACAATTTAATATGCTTTTTGAAGCTGCCGCAGTTTTTAAGTTCTTGAGATTCAGATCAATGTTGCTCCAGTAGTTTGGTCCTGTGTTTGATTTTTTTAAATTTATTTATATTATTATTATTATTATTATTTTTTTTTTTTTTTTTTTTTTGGGGGGGGGGGGGGGGGGGGGGGGGGGGTGGGGGGAGGGGGCGAAACCTGTCCTGGTAAGAAAAAGATGATAATTAGCATGTGTAGCATGTCGCGTCTAGTATGTGTGTGTAGCGTAATTTTGTAAAAAGAGTTCAATTATGAATGGGAGTTCATGGCGAGACAACTGAAACATAAATATGCCTAGATTTGATGGCATATGGCATATCTTGATGGCATATCTTGAAGTATCTAAACACCAACAAGGGCACTGGTTTGGCCTGGAACAATGAAGTTACGACCATAGATAGAGAGACATTTCAGAACTTTAGGGAGCGCCATTTAAATCATGCAAAATAATTAGAGCGTGAAATTCGGTGTGAAATGTGTTCAACGTAAGATCAACATATTGTGACAATTTGAAATAAAACGGAATCGGTTTGGGAAAGTTATGGCAATTTACGGTTTTTAAGGGTTTATTTTTTAAAGAATGTTGAGACTTTGAAGGAGTCGATTTTGGATTTGAATTTCGAGTATAAAGATGGCTCCACATTACAACATAATACCCTGGATTTTTTCTTTCTTTCATACGTTGTTTGTATGAATAAAGGATATGATTGCTTATCATCTTCGTGGTCGTCTTTGTTTTTCCTTATGATCACCATTGCAATGACGAATATCGTCATTGCCTTGTTTTCGTTCACATTCTGCCCCATTAATATTCTTGTTTCTTCCTTATCGTCAGGAATCGCATTAGTTTTGCACATAGTGCTTGTTATTCCTAGTTAGGTGCTTTTCGCATGTCCTTTTCCTTTCAACGTTCATAGGCATAGTCTCTAACATCTCATCAAGGTCACTACTTTCTTCGATTTTCGAAATCTCTCATGCATAACCGTCCAGGCGCATTTTGTCCGTTTCTGGTCCATTTTAAGGCCTTTCTTTCTTTCTTCCTATCTCCACTATCCTAGATCCTTCAAACTTCTAACAAATTCCTTTAGATATTATAAGAGATGTTATTTTATCTGCGACGAATAACTTGACCTTCAAATGCCATCTTCGTACTCGAAATTTAAGTCTGAAACCGAATCCGTCAAAAATCTTTAAAATTCTTGAAAATGGACACCTACAAATCTAAAACTGCCATAATTTTCTCATATAAATTCCGTTTCGCATTTAAATCTCACGGTATCTGTATCACATATAGCCATGCCAAATTTCACGCTCCAATGGCTATGCAAAACATAAATATCGCCCTCTAAAGTTCTGGGAATTGGCTTTCTTTCTGTGGCCGTATCTCCATTATGGCTTGACAAACCCGTACCATTTTTTGGATTTAGATACTTGAAGATATGCCCTATCCAGCTATATACAAAATTATATACCCTAACACTGACCACATTTGAGAAAATTGCCCTCCAAATATGCAGTTTTCAAGAAAATTGCGAAATAACTTCAACTTGATCTAAAATTAAGATCCTTAAACCTACGTCAATAAAACTTGGCAGACACATGAATCCATATACGTGACAACTGTCCGCCAAGTTTGGTAAATTTCAATGACGTCAGCGCAAAGTTATCGCTAAAAATGATAAATGTATTATGCATTACGTAATAGCGCGTTTTATGCGTGCAATACATTGCGTGCAGATGACAATGGTGTCAAACTTACCGCAATGAAGTTTACTTTTGAATGATACCAAGTATGGTATATGTTCACACAGAAAATTGTGAGTAAATCGCATTTGAACAAGGGTCACTGTACGAATTCCGCCGAGTTTCCGCCCGATTATAACACGTATCGGCTATGACGTCATTTTTTCAGACTGTTTTTTGCCCCCTAAACGTTCTCTGTTTTCCTTGAAATTTTGCAGTGACATTCCGAAATGCAAAACGCAGGGCATTTTGAAGCCGTATTTTTAAAATTGGTCAAGGGGGCCATTTAAGACGCCATTTTGTCCTATAAATCTATTTAAAATCACGTGTTTCGTTAGGAATATCATAGAAAAAAGAGAGTGGTTTACAATAACAACCATGACATTTTCTTTCCAATGATACCAAATAGGGCCCAAAAAGAGACATAAAGAGAAAGAAAAAACAACAATTAAAGTCCGGTCATAATACACATTCTGTACGTTTTCCGCCCATGCATTACACGCATTGTCTACGGGGCAAATCGGGTTTATGCTTTTAGCCCCTAGAACGATCTTTATTTGTCTATAAATGGGTTTTATAATTTGTCAAGGGGGCATTTTAGACACCATTATTAGACTGTTTTTGATTATGTTAGTATAAAAGACCGTTAGTGCCACATCGCCCGTCATTGCACGCATTTTGTTGTGCCAAGATTGCAGGTCTAGTTTTCAACTTCTTTCGATTCTGTTTAGTCTTCTCATCCTCTATTATTTTTCTTCTTTTCAGTCTTCTTTTCCCTTTTCTTCTTCCATTTAATCTTCGTTTACTTGTGGTTGCTGTTCTTCTTCATCATTTTCTCCTTCTTATTATTCATCAAAGTAATATTCAAAGCTCTATACAGCCCATTACGGAGAATAACTTTAAAAGCTATTCAATTCTATAAATTAATTAGGTCTGTTTGGTTTCTCGTTCAATAATAAATTGTTACTCCTACCGTGATATCAGATTTTATTATAATTTTGTTGTTAAAGTGTCATCGATATATTAAGCGCATGCGTGTAAATTATGGGAATGCATACAAAGGTTACTCTTGCGCCGTTATGAACCGAACTTCCTAGTCAACGAACAACTAAATATTTGTTGATGAATACCTTTGCTGTTTCTTGTATCCTTAACGGAAATCCAAGGACTTCAGAGATTGATATAAAATCGTTTTATCTGCCCTTTTCATGTTACAGCAACTTTAAAGACGCCTACTCTTGATCCACATTGGTCATGTTACTTTTGATCTGCTCATTCGAAACCACGTTGGTCATGTTACTTTTTGTACTGTACTGTATTTATTTTCGTCAATAAAAAAACATAAACAAATATGCATTTACAATCATGAAGACACAATTATAAAAGGAAGACGGAGGAATGGCCCTACTCAGCGTTGTTAGCATAACAATGCTGTTTTACAGAGGCGTCCCTAAAGACATGAAAGACATGTAAATAGATAGTACATGAGTAAGGAAATCTTACAACAAAATTAAGAACTTATAATAATGATAAGAGCAAATTGGAGGAAATAAAGAAAAAAGGAGAGAAATATGTACGATATATACAAGAGAAAAAAGTAAACAAGGGAAAACAATCAAAGAATAGCTAATATAAATAAGATACATTAACAGCAAAAAGGAGTCTGAATAATATTGTTTCAATAGTCTTTGAATGTGTTATTAAACAGTTTGAAGAAATTTTGTGGTATGACGAAGAGCATTATATTAAATTAAGCTTCTATTTTGGGCAGTTCGACGACAATATTCAGTTCTAGGCTTAGGGAGAACAAAGTTGCCGTAGTTGCGGAGGGAATAAATATGAGAAGGGGTTTGAAACATTTCATTCATATTAGAAGATAACATAATATGGACTGAATTATAGATTTCAGTTTTTCTTACGCCTGGATTCGAGAGATGAAAATTTAAAAAGTGAATCAATTTGTGCATTGGAGATTTGTTCATGTGGATTAACTTTCATTATTATTCTGCCCGCGCGATTTTGGACAGTTTGCAATTTTGTAATATATTCGTACCACATGAATCGATTAGAATATCCGCAGAGTCAAAAGGGGGTAATATAATCGCTATGAAGATCAAGTTCAAATTCGTCTCATTAACAAAGTTACGAAGTCTAGCCAAATATTTTACTAGGTTCCCAACCCTCTTACATAATTCATCAATATGTACATCCCATTTAAAGACCAGGGGCCCGTTTCATAAAGCATTTACCGCAGCGGTAAGTCCCATTTTCAGCGGTAAATTCCAGTTTCAGCGGTAAATTTGGAAGCAGCGGTAACTTTCCGTTTCATAAAACTTTACCGCTGAAAAAAGCAGCGGTAAGTTGTCATACCAACGGTAACAGTTACCGCAGTTCCATAAGGTGCGGTAAGTGTTGTTATTGCTATGTTTTTCCATAGACCTGTGTACAAAAGTGTTCAAATAAAGCAATTTTTTAAAATTTCCCATAGGCTGGTGTACAAATTTAGTATATTGTGCCATTCTTTTCACTAATTTCACATTATTCAACATCCATGCCATACAAACCTCAATCCGACAATACAGGGAAACATTCCCTATGTCATTAAGTTCACAGCAATCTATCTTGCTTCGCTCCTTGACAACAAGCCATCTTCATTGGAATTCACATCCTGAATTCCAATGAAGATAGACACCTCACTTGCATTGTACATGAAAATATCCATTCACTGATCTCCACACAAAGAACTATACCGAAATGATGACAATATTTAACAGATCAATTCGTTATTAATCAAGTTTGGATTTTAATTCATTTGATCCCTTCCTCGAAGGGTTAACGGAATAGCAGAGGGGGGGGGGGGGGGGGGGGGGGTCGCAGCTTGAGGTTCTTTTGGGGCAAAGTTTCTTATCAAATTTAGAAGCTTAACCCTACCTTAAGGCTAATACCAGTTACATAAATCAATGCTTCAACAAGTGTTTGTTACGATTTGTTCAAGCCTGACTGGTCGAGTTTTGTGCAGTAGTTCTACAATCCATTAATTTAGTACATGTATATTGCAAGTAGCCCACAGTCAGGAGGGTCACAAACTCCTCTACCGCCACTGTCTCATCTTGATTCCTGAAGAGCCATGTCTGATTAGAGATGAACTTGAGAGAAGTATCCAGTATCCACATTGTTTTGGAGTTGCGTGCTTCTTTGGCTGACTGCTCCTCTTTAACTACTGAAGACAAGTCCACTTGCATTTTTGTAACCAATTCTGACAAGCTGGCTGTTCATGAACAAAAGATTAGTTGAAGAAAAAGAAAAAGAATCAAATATTGTACAAGCACTTTAAGATGTAAAGCTAACATCATCAGTGTATTTCTTCTCCTTTTTGTTTTTCTGCTTCTTCTCGTAATCTTCAAAAGGCTATTAGTTTTATATAATGTTGCAAAATTGTTTTCGATTTTCTGATGGTATAACTCTATTATCAAATAAACATTTACTTTTCTTGTATAAAAGAGAACTGTTGCTGAGCTAGCGCCATGAGTGTCCCTGGACGGTGTGTGCGCTCAATAAGTTTACACTATTATTATTATTATCATTAACATACTGTTTGCTCGACAGGAGTACATTCCTATATTTCGTGCTTTTATGTCATGATTTTTTTGTAAACAAAAATATTTGTTATTTATCACACTTCTGGGGCGACTACCTCCAGGATATAGCCATATGCGATAATAAGGCCTTGAATTGATGGGCTGTCTGCCCCCCCCAAAAAAAAAAAAAAAAAAAAAAAAATATATATATATATAAATATATTTTAAAAAAGAG
Organism: Strongylocentrotus droebachiensis; assembly: GCA_035222895.1. Classification (NCBI taxonomy): domain Eukaryota; kingdom Metazoa; phylum Echinodermata; class Echinoidea; order Camarodonta; family Strongylocentrotidae; genus Strongylocentrotus; species Strongylocentrotus droebachiensis. The sequence goes on from JAVYIG010002739.1 coordinate 10,424, forward strand.
AGAGAAAAAAAAAATAATGATAATAATAAAATAAATAAATAATTAAAAAATAAATAATTTAATTAATACAAATTTTAGTTCTAAAAAATCAATAACAACAAATTCCTATAAAGGAGTATGAAAAAGGAGATTAAATCGTTTTCTGTCGCCTTTCTTAATCACTAGGTAAACCAAATGTTGATTGTAGGTTACTGTTGTCTAGAGAACATATTGTGAAAGTGGGATGGGTTGCAGGAAGCATGGATGGGTTGGATGACAATTGCAACTGAAAGTTCATGCTCTTCTATTGGGCAACTTACTTCAGACACTGTCATCTGGTCTCTGAGTTTTAGACAGCAAGGTCCTTGTCTTGTCAACCATATCATCATGAGCTTCTGCATTACATGTACAGGCACCTGTTTGTACAGAGACATACAATGAGTTCACTTTTATGGCATGTTCATGTAAGCAGTGTAAAATAATGATTATAAAGTGAAGAGCAGGGTATGTTTTTGCAGAAATTTTAGAACTTGAAGTAAAGGTGTAATAAAATATTAACTTTGAACAATACCAGTACCGGACTACCGGTATGTAGAAAGGGATTTAGGGTTACCTAACTTTGGGTCCGGAATATTTAAATACATTTATGTTTTGCAATAGATCCAGGATTAAGGTTAAGAATTAATTTTGTGTTACAGAATAACCAGTAAACAATTGCCAATGTCGTAAAAATCGCTTACTTCTTTTAATTGGTAATACAGTGCTACAATACATGTTTCACAAACTGCAGGTCAGTATATTATTACTTTACTAAAGCTATTGTAAATGATGGAAAGAAGTCTTGTATACTATTTCCCCTTCCACTCTTCATCATGTTTAAGCTGCTATCACAATACAGATGATGAGCAACATACATGCAGCTTCACCAGCACCTGCAACATTGTGTTGGATGACACTTAATCCAGTGAACACAGCTCCACGTCAATTTCCTACACTATTAAACGAAATAATTAACATTATCCCTGGACCCAACACTCGACCAAAACCTAACCCTAAACCACCTCAATCCCAATTGCAGCCCTCGACCGAACCCTATACCTTTGACGAAATAAAGCCTGGAGCAGTCATTGCAGGGGCAAATGTCGGGTCACTCAAAATGCTAGGACTGGCTCAATTCAATCCTATGAATTTATCTCTATTTCTTTCCCAGATTGGTTAAATAACATGTCATATTTATTATGAATTACCAGTCCATTGTGCTTTGCTCCTACAAGATCTCTATTTCTTTCCCAGATTGGTTAAATAACATGTCATATTTATTATGAATTACCAGTCCATTGTGCTTTGCTCCTACAAGAGGCCATCGCTTAGAGGTAAAGAGCAGAAATTCAAGGCTGGAACCTCAAGGCACCCCATGATCTCTTGACAGGAAGCCCTCCTTCTCAATTCCTGGAACTGAATTATAAACATTTCAATAAATATTGACAAAATATGTAAGAAAAAACAAATATAATAATTAATAGCATTATTAAATATTGCTTGCCATTCCTTTTCATGTACTGACCCCCCCCCCCCCCCCCACCCAACCACTTTCTACATAAGCTTCAAATGTTAATTCTAAAAAGAGATACATATTGGAAGTTAAAATACACTTAATGAACACTACAGCAACTTGTTACTAGACATTTTGATGCATAGGCACCCCTTTGCATCCCCACAGGTTCCTTTAGTACATGTTTCAATGAGAAACCATTTTCAAGGGAGACAAAAAATGTGGTCTTTATAGACAGGTGGTCACTAAAGCAGGTTTGACTGTATATGCTTACCTTCTCTTGTGACGGTCTGTTTTCTCCAGGACATTATTGTTTCAAGCACATACTCAGAGGAGGCAAGTATTTGGTACTGCGACAAGTCTCTCTGTACATTTTCCTGTAAAAGAGAGGGGGAATTTAATTTTTAGACTGAAAACTGAGTATGACCATTCAAATATTGATGAGCATTTGCAGAATTAACGTGTTTTAATTTGGATTTTACACTAAAAACCTCCTTCATTAGGCCAACTTACAAAAATGGGGAGTTTCTCGTCCTTTATTTTCTTTTAAAGGAGGAGGCAGGGCATTACTATTTACTAATTTTAAATGTTTTGATATTTTTGTCCAAGATGACGTCATGCTAAATATAGCTGGCCAAGGTATATTTATAAACAGATATTGTGCTCAGGCGTGTACGCAGGGGTTGGGGGGTTGAACCCCCCCCCCCTCAATTTGTGTGTGTGTGTGTTTTGGATGAACCCCCCCCCCCCCCAACAAACAAAAACAAAAAAAAATTGTGCTAATGGGTGACCCAAAAAACCTGACTTACCCGGCCAGGCTTTAAATTTCAATATTTCTAGGGCGAGGCCACTTTTCTGTGGGGCACATTCCTATATTACAGCACAAATAGAAAGAATTGGAAAGGGCACAAAAAATCTCCAAGGCCAAAGAGAGGGGCATTGAGTCCAATCAAAAGGGCATCCACGGCCATGGCCTTGGATTAATTTAAGCCTATGCCCCTCCCCCCCAACAGATCGAAATAGCAATCGACTCTCTGAGTCGTTGCGAATTTTTTTGTCAAATCCTGGACCAAAAAAAATGTGCTCTAGCTTATCCCCCCCCCCCCCCTCTCATGCAACCAATCTTGAAAAGTAGCCCCCGAAAGTGTTTAAATATTTTTTCCCTGCTTTATAGATCTACAGTAGCTTTAGTCTCTTTAGTCTTAAGACTAGACCCTACGCAAAAATTAAAGATCTAGATTCTAGACTAGACTAGTCTAGACAGTAGACCAGACTTGTCTCTAAAACTAAAGTCTACTCTAGTCTAGATCTAGACTAGAGTCTATTGAAATCTAGACACTGTTTGGGTTCTTGCAGTTTACTGCAGGAGTTGCTGTTTCAATAATTAGGATAAAATAGAACTGTAATTTTCGGTTCTAAATTTATTAAATCCGACACTAAGCTCAGCCAGCTCAGTCAACTCCGACAGCTGACAGCTCAGTCACTCCAGACAACAGCATCGGATGACGGTAGGACTGATGCAAAAGTGCCCGCCACCAGCCCGGGCGTTACACGCAGCTCCCGCTCTCGGTTTGGGCGCATGAAATTTGACAAACACTCGCATGCGAGCTCTCATAATCAATCTTTGTTTAACCGCTGGAAAAGTATTTGAATATAAATAAGCACACAGGTGTCGAGTTATGAATATAATTCTTCGTATTATGGAATAAATATGACATGTACTTACGGGATTTCTATGAAAAAAACATTTCAAGCACCGAAGTTGGGTTCACTGTCACGGTGATTGCAGACGACGGCAAAGCACAGTGGAGCTATTGCGCACGCGCATAATCGTAATGATCGTTTTTTAAATGATCACTTTGTTATTAGTTTTATGAAACGTATTTTCACTTCAATAACAAGCTACGATAGTCGTAATCAGATTTGTCATAGATACCAGATTTGTTATAGTCGTAAATCAAAAGCTTTATGAAACACCCCCCAGTTATGGTCATGCGATTACATTGTGAAAGAAACGTTGTGGAAAGGATCAGAAAAGGTTGATCATCTAGCATATAAGTATTGGCGTGTACTGCAAGGTTCTGGAATCATCAAAATTATAATAAATTTGGCCGAGTCTTGGTACAGTAACAAGCACTGTACACACAAAGATATATATGTGACTACATGACACGTGCGCGATATTTATCAGGTCCAAATAGATATAATATTTTACCAAATATATCAATTAGTAGGCGGTTTCTCGGCAAAATTTGTATCATTACGTATTAGCCAAAATATATTCTTTCACATGATTGGTAATAAGAGCTTCCGTTTCGTTTTGTGAGAGGGAGGGGGGGGGGGGGGGGCTTTTACAAACTGGTATTTACCTTTAAGTTTGCTGTCGGTAATAAATCCGAGATATTTAATACTGTCAGACTGTTAATATATACATTCAAGTTATTACATTTAATTAGCATAATTTGTACAGCCTGTGAGTAAAGATACAGTCTTATCAAATTTCAGTGTTAACTTATTAATGCACACCGATTTATTAATGTATGACAAGTCATGATTTAGTTTATTTTGAACGCTTTCCACATTAAAATCTGAAGAAGAAAAAAAGTATCGTTGGCGTAACGTTAAATTGAACAAAAATGTGTATACTGAGTCAATTCATTGACGAAAATAATGAAAAGCAAAGGCCCAAAAATTGAATCATGCGGTACACCTAAATAAATGGGCAAATGAGTTGACGGAGTTGAACCACAATATTAAGTGGAACTAAACCTGTTATGTAAATAATCATTAAACCACGGCAAACATTCTTCACATATACCAATATTGCGTAGCTTTTCGAGGAGCAAGGAAGGATCAACTTAATCGAACGCCTTTTTAGATCAATAAACACGGCTCCTGTATATTTTCCCTGATCAACAGCGTTCATCCATCTATATGTAATTCTAACCAAATTCGTAAACATCTAACGAGACGCACAACCGATATTTTTTTTTTTTTTTTTTTTTTTTTAAACATGAATATCCGACTCTCCAAATATTTTGTTTTCTCCAAGTTCTCTTCGTGTTTTTCATATTTTAAAACATCACTCACTACTTATTGAATAGTACACTATAATGTCTATTATTCTGGCTCAATATTTATGACAAATTCATTGTCATTAAATGATTCCTGAGCAGATAAGAAGAACAAAAACTGTGTGCCATGTTTTTGCTTACGATCTGACTGTATAGGTGAACGAGTGCAAGTCTATCTAACTGGCTGTGTTTGTCCAGTATGTGACGTCACTAATCAGAGCTCGCCAGTGGCGTACGCAGGATTTGTTCAAGGGGGGGGGGGGGGGGGGGTTAACATTTTGAAATCTGGCCAAAAATTTCGCAACGACTCAGCCAGCCGCTGAATAAGCGGGTAAGAGGACACTTTTTTTTTTTTTTTATTACATTTTTAAAAAATAAAAAATCCACAAAAAGAGGGGGTGGGGGTGTTGCTTAAAAATACACACATAAAAAACCCAAGGGGGGTTTAAACCTAACCCCCCCCCCCCCCCCCCACCCCCTGCGTACGCGTCTGGAGCTCGCCAGCTCGTGTGTTTGGCTTACGTTCAGGGGATTTAGGGATCTGAGAAGGGTCTTGGAAAATTGCATTAATCATTGTACTAATGCAATAATCCAATCAAAACGTAATATGCCAAAATTCGCTTACATAAGGGAGTTGTGTCACGAAATTGGTTTCATTTCGTAGATAGTTATTTCGGCGTAGATGGCGTAATTCAAGTTAAATATACGACGCTATATAGTCAGGTGTCAATTTCAAGAATGTTTGATCGTGCATGTTTTTGACAGTTTTAGTGTAATTACTTTTCTACCATTAATAATTACTTGTTCTCTTTTGTTTAGTTTTATAGATTAAAACTAGAGCTTTCATTTGATATATGGTTTGTTTCAATCTGATATTGGAAAGTGGAGTTATATCAATGTTTATGTAATTCTTGGAAACCTAACGAGAATAAATAATGTATAAGAAATGTGTATATAAATCGAGTGTCTCACGTGTCTGTGAGCTTCCTGTCTGTCACGTGAGAGACTTTTTTTTATTTTTTATTATTGCTACGGACACACAGAATAAAGGGAAATAGAGCTTGTTAATTAAAGTTAAATTGTAACATTTAATTTCCAATCATTTCTCCTGTTTCACACACTTTGTTTTGGCTTCAGTAATAATACAGTATGTAATTAAACTTATCTTTAACAAAATATAATTCTGGATGGGTAGTTTCCCGTCTGACATCGACGCCGGTCACAGTTCGTGTCGTCCACTTGGCCCTGGCCTCCGCAGACGGCGTCTTTGCTCCACTTGGCCCCGGTAGTCGCTCCGGATTCTTGGCCTCCGCAGACTGAGATACGATGGTGTGCGTCCTGATCCCAGACAAGAGCTAGCCCCCGACGAAAGCTATGGAGAACCGGGTGGCAGTTGAGCTAGCCTCTCGTCCCGACGTGGAATTACCCTCAGATATTGACTTTAACTGCCGACTAACATGACGTTCAGTCTATTATAGCTTAGGTGGTTCTCCTCGATTTCAGAAAATCCACCTCTTAATATATACGGTTACTAAGTAAATTCTAAAAACATGACTACAAATATTTGGAGAGGAAATGATCTTACAAAGGAAAATACTTGTATTAAAAAGAGGCTTTCTAAATGTGTGCTAAACAACAGATAAAACATGTACACTGAATTAATGACTTCCCCCAGGCCTATTCATAGGGAACAATACATCTTGGCCTAAAAAGAAAACATCTGACCTTAACATCTTCACCTGACTTTAACAAAGAACACTCCAGACCAGAGAGCGAAACAAATAAATTTCTTTCCTGACAATATCCCCAACCTTAAGATATAATTAGGGGATCTAACTTATATCCACTATAAAAACATTTATTTGAAAAGCTTTTTAAGAATAAGAATATAACATACATAACCTACTGGAAACACTAATGATTCAATTCTCTTTTTTTTTTACAGTACATGTATGTATAAAAACCAAAGAACTATAAACCACAGCATCCAAACCCGTGTTTAAAGCAAGTTTGACTGTTATGCTATGAGTTCTGTCTCTCCATGAAAAACATGGCTTACATTTTCTTTTGAATATGATTAGGAAAGCATACTCCTGGTATGAAATATGTATCATTATTTTGTTTGATCATTTTCTTAAAAGTATAAGCATATTAAAAAAACAAGAGATTATGAAACAGGCAATATAAATTCAGATTGCTCAATCTATGTTTGCACTCTGAATGTACTTTTGCGGTTATTAAGCAACTTTTCTATATTCACTATAACCAAACTGTCATCTGAAATGCACTATATTGATTCATTTCTTGCATATAACATTCAACCGATAACAACTTTTCATGCTTGTCTTGATTATGGTATATGTATTTTTTTATCATAAAATCATGAAGCTCGTTTCTTAAACTACGTTCACAATCTTAAAGCAACCTAACTACATCCTAACGGCCCTAAACTAACCTATACTAATTTACAACTAAGCCCTAACAGACAATGTTTCCTTAACGTAACTAAAGCTTAACCAACTAAACATAACGGCGACCGCGATTTGCTGGTTCCTGTTTTCCTGAAAGAAATGAGAAAGCTTCAGTAGTCATTTGCTATACAGCATAAACACATACAAATAAAATGGATCATTACAAATTTGTCCTTGTTTGGTTATTCGCCTTTACAACAATTTCACTATATTTTACAATAGTCTGCTCATGAGGTCAGCCCTAGTCTGAACAGCTTGTAATCTAATACCGCCCTCATCAGAACCAACGCCCTCAGCGGCAGACTTCAACTCATCTGAAAATTCTCTCTCCAACTTCGAATCTTCCAAACCAGTGACCTCCGGCACGACCTCCGGCGTGACCTCTATGTCAGCCTTAGGAACCCAATGGATATTAGGCTCTTTTGGTGGACGAGCCCCTCTCACATTACCAATGATTACATCATTCAAACATCTAGGCATACACACTGCCACAACCTCTCCTTCGAAATAAGGCGAATCGACAACGATTCTTGCCAAGGGGAAACGCCTTATCGTTTCATCAATTAACCCGACTCTAACATGACGACCTGTGAATTGCTCTTTCCTAACTAACGCTTCTTTCACAACACAAGTACTACAACCTGAATCGCGTAGCACGGAAACGGGAACATTCCCAGGCATCAACCTCCCAGACACGACAGGCATATCATTGACCATCGCCTCAATATCATCGTAAGCCATTCCAACTTTTTCAATGACTTCACTATCGACCACCGACTCAACAATGCAAGCTGCTGTCAACTCTACGGCATCAGATTCAATCTCACCCTCGTTAGGCTTATTATGAACAGCATATACCCCGGGGACTTCATCACCCCGTAACAACATCATACCCTGAGCCGCCATAGACTTCAATAACAGGGGACACTCCCTCTTCATGTGATTGGGATTCCCACACATATAACACCCCTTCTTTTGGAAGGGCTTACTACCTTCCACTTTCTTTGCCCTAGCTTGAACCTCGCCCGATTTTGCATTAGTCTTACCTATTTGATTAGGGCCCTTACTACCCCCCTTCGGATCTGATCGGCTTCTTTCGGATTTCTCTCCACCAAAGAAAACATGAGGTCCGTGTGCACTAACATAAACCTCTGCACACTCCACTGCCTCGCCAAACTTCGTGCATTTCCGTTCCCTGATGAACCTAGCAACCTCTCTTGGACAATCAATCAAAAATTGCTCTCGCAACATCAGATCCTCAAGAGCAGCCCTACTAGTGTCTATCTTAGACGCACCTATCCAATTATCAAAATGACCTTTCATCCGATTAGCAAACTGTTTTGGGCGTTCAGAGTTCAAAGGCCTAACAGATCTGAAACTACGCCTATACCCCTCCTCAGTGAGATTATAAGATTGCATTAACTCACTCTTAACTACGGTATATTTCTGGCGATCATCTGTACTCATTCTATTTACTACATCTAAAGCCTTCCCTTTCAAATTAGAGATTAGATGTAGTACCCACACGTCATTAGGGATTTTTTGACTTTTCAGGATCATTTCAAACTTGGTAATGTAAGCATCAAATTTATCGTGGGCATCATCAAATTGACCGACAACAAGTTTAACCCCACCTAACTGAGCTACATTATATCCTTCATCCTTACGCAACTGCGTTAACTTGAGCTCATGTTCACGCTCTCTTTCCCGGTCTACGCGTTCTCTTTCCCGGTCTTCGCGTTCTCTTTCCCGGTCTTCGCGTTCTCTTTCTCTTTCTCTTTCTCTTTCTACCGCCTGACAGCGTTCAGAAACGAAACTACTCAACTCGCCTCCACTAAGATCCATTTCCCTACCTAAAGTAGAAAACTCTTTCATTTGCTCGATACTAGCCATAGCGACTAAACATCGATTCCAAAACTACAAAAACCTAGGCTTTAACACCGGCAACAAATGCCAACCCCTAGTGCCTTCTAACAAGCACACTAGAATGTATCTCCCAATGAGCATACAATTAATTCAACCATGCGAAACACCGGTCCGCTTCACAACAGACAATTAACCCCTAGTGCCTTCTAACAAGCACACTAGAATTTCTCCTAACGAGAACACAAAATTCAACCATGCGAAACACCGGTCAACTTCACAACATGAACATTCAAAGCCTATAGTAGTTCAAACCTGGAATCTCTAATCGAGCAAAAGAATACCATGCATAATGCACAACCCGCCTAAGCACTACCCTAGCCTATAGGCGTTACCAAGGGCTTAACCTTGGGGAGAATCCACTAAACTCATAACGTTATTGCTTTTATCAACCTAGCATTGATAATTACTTTTAACCTGTATTTCAACCCCAAACATCAATTACACATCAAATTCGTATGCGGGGAAAAGAGGGGGAGAAATATCTAATTCCTTTTTTTGAAATTATTTATAAGTAGCAATGTCTCGGTGGGACCTCCAAATTGTCACGTGAGAGACTTTTTTTTATTTTTTATTATTGCTACGGACACACAGAATAAAGGGAAATAGAGCTTGTTAATTAAAGTTAAATTGTAACATTTAATTTCCAATCATTTCTCCTGTTTCACACACTTTGTTTTGGCTTCAGTAATAATACAGTATGTAATTAAACTTATCTTTAACAAAATATAATTCTGGATGGGTAGTTTCCCGTCTGACATCGACGCCGGTCACAGTTCGTGTCGTCCACTTGGCCCTGGCCTCCGCAGACGGCGTCTTTGCTCCACTTGGCCCCGGTAGTCGCTCCGGATTCTTGGCCTCCGCAGACTGAGATACGATGGTGTGCGTCCTGATCCCAGACAAGAGCTAGCCCCCGACGAAAGCTATGGAGAACCGGGTGGCAGTTGAGCTAGCCTCTCGTCCCGACGTGGAATTACCCTCAGATATTGACTTTAACTGCCGACTAACATGACGTTCAGTCTATTATAGCTTAGGTGGTTCTCCTCGATTTCAGAAAATCCACCTCTTAATATATACGGTTACTAAGTAAATTCTAAAAACATGACTACAAATATTTGGAGAGGAAATGATCTTACAAAGGAAAATACTTGTATTAAAAAGAGGCTTTCTAAATGTGTGCTAAACAACAGATAAAACATGTACACTGAATTAATGACTTCCCCCAGGCCTATTCATAGGGAACAATACATCTTGGCCTAAAAAGAAAACATCTGACCTTAACATCTTCACCTGACTTTAACAAAGAACACTCCAGACCAGAGAGCGAAACAAATAAATTTCTTTCCTGACACTGTCATAGTCTCCATAATTGCCGTCGCCCACTGGGCACACTTACATTGTAAGGCAATCAGATTATGCTTGGATATTTGCCCAATAAAGTATTGCGTGCAACGAAATGATAGAGATGATCGTTTGCATGTCTTTCCATGGGGAAACCTAACGTTGAAGTCTGATTTTAGGTGACGACCATGGTAAGAGTCTAGGTTGTGTCTGTTGGGTCTTTTACGTTCTAGTATTAGACACAATACCAGGGGTTGCTCATTCGGTGGTCCAGTGATCGTGGTCTGGAGTAGACGGCTGGAAGGTACTACTGTGTAGCAGAGCCAGTGGCATGGTCGAGTAAGCTGACTGTACGAAGTCAGACGGTCTGGTTGTTTGGAGGTGCATGAAGCAAACTGGTGCGGCCAATTGGAGTTGCATGCACAAGCAGACTGGTATAGACGTCTGGAAGGTGCATGAAGCAAACTGGTGCGGCCAATTGGAGTTGCATGCACAAGCAAACTGGTATAGACGTCTGAGAGGTGCAGAAGCGGACTGGCCTAGTCGGCTGGTGGTATACGACGGTACAACGGTTGGTAGAAGACGGTTGGTAGAAGACGGTTTGGTAGTGTCGACTGGACGGTGGTCGAGAGGTGGTGCGGAGCAATATATCAGACTGGTGTCAACGTCAACGGGGCAGTATATCTCTGCCAAACGGATCCACGGTAAAATTGGTACCGGACTAGGAAAACCTACCAGCAGAAGGCATCCTGACAAGAGAAGCTGCTGGGAAGAACATCGACAGGAACCGGTTTCGTTACATGTGGTGTCAGAAGTGGGATCCAGCGACAATGGCACAAGGAAGAAATATGCAGAATCGACCAACGCCAGGAGAAATGATGACGCATTTAGAAAGCAGTATGACAGAAATAGATCAAATGATGGAGCAACTACGTGCTTCGATGAGTCAGGCACCAGTTGCAGACTCAGAACCAGGTCGCCAGGAGGCATTTCCCCCAACTCTGAGTGGACAACCTGCATCAGGACCAACTGCAGATTCACAGATGCCAGCGGCACAGCGGGTTAGATTTAGTTCAACGCCCCGAGAACAAAGTAGGCGGCTGCCTACTGCAGGAACTGGAGTTCATATTACACCACCGCTTTTCTCTCCATCTATGCATGTTGTGGGGAGGGCAAATGATGCATTAATCGGCAGACGACCCCATATGGTACCAGACAGATTTGACGGCCACACTCCTGTCGAGGATTACTTGCACCATTTTGAGGCATGTGCTGGAGTAAACAGATGGACCAACGTAGAAGCAGTGCAGTTTCTTGCTGCAAGTTTGAGAGGATCTTCTGTGAAGTTGTTAACCCAACAGCCTGGAGTAGATTTGACGTACGACGAGTTGGTATACAGACTCAAGAACCGGTTTGGTCTTGGAGGCAAAGCTGAGGTATACCTAGCAGAGTTGAGACAGCGTCGTCGGCAACCAAATGAAAGTCTCCAGGAATTAGGACAAAAGATACGGGAGCTGTGTGCTTTGTCCTACCCCGAGTTCGACGAAAAAGGACAAGACCGACTAGCCCGTGGGCATTTTCTGGATGCCGTAGTAACACCAGAAATAAGAGAAGGATTGTTCCGTGCTCAACCTCGCACGCTTGATGATGCCGTGGAAGCAGCTTTAAATACAGAGGCCTTCCTGAGGATGGAGGGTCAGAGAAATGAAGTGAAGCGTTCAACCACGTACAGTCGAGCACTGGAAGAGTGTGAGGTTGCAGCCATCCGAGAACAGCAACCAAGGAATCCTACTATCGATGAGATAGTAAAGAAGGTACTAGATGCCTTAGACATGAGAAATGAGAGGAATACGATTAAACCAGATGTACCAGATAGGAGACCGGAACAAACCATGCCAACTAAAGTCTCGGAACGGGAAGATAACCGGTGTTTCAACTGTAATGAATTGGGACACTGGAGGAACCAATGTCCTTATCCAAGGAAAGTTAGGGGAGGAACAGCACCTTCAGCAGCAGAGAAAGCAAAGCAAAGCAGCAGAGATAACCGGTGTTTCAACTGTAATGAATTGGGTCACTGGAGGAACCAATGTCCTTATCCAAGGAAAGTTAGGGAAGGAACAGCACCTTCAGCAGCAGAGAAAGCGAATACAAACTTGCAGTGGGCAACTGCAAATGGGATGACAGAAGAAGAGGAGCAGACCAGAGTTGGCTCGTCTCAGGATCCTAACAGGAAAGGACTTTTCCTGGAAGGGAAAATCAATGGACATCCCTTGAAATTACTGATCGACACTGGAGCCACCAACACTTTGATTTCAGATAAGGTGTTTGACCAGATAGAGGATAATAGAAGACCTGAGTTATTACCAGTGACCAGCGTGGTACTACAAGCAGATGGGACTCCGTTGAGGACCAGAGGTACATCAAGACTGGAAGTGCAGATCGGAGATTCACTTGTCACTACAATGGTTACTGTGGCCAGCCTCAAGAACGAAGGCATTCTTGGGCTAGATTTCCTAGTTCAAATTAATGCTGTACTTGACTGCCAGAATATGGAATTGAGGACCGAGTGGGGCATAATTCCATGCCTAGATAGTGAAGGAGAATCATTCTGCAGAAGGATAGTAGCGGGGAAGGAATACTCAATTCCTCCAGGACACGAAATTGTGCTAGCAGACAGAGTAACAGGTAAAAAGGTAGCACTTTGTGAAGGACTGGTAGAATCTCCTGTGAACCCAACCGAATTATGGAAAAAGGGACCCATTGTTGCCAGATCTGTCGTGAAGGCAGATGAAGACTTGTTGCCTGTCAGGGTGTTCAATCCAACCAAGGAACAGAGGATCATAAAGGCAGCTAGGCACTGCCATTGCCTCATTGTCAGCGCTGGAAAAAGTGGGCACAGAAATGTGCAACCAGACGATGCCCACTGAAACCAGTACCAGCAGAAACATGCCATCCGACAAGCAGAGAAACAAGGACATTGATGCCCGACGTACGACTACCCACTTCTTTCAATGTGACTCTTGTACTAAAAGTTACGAGAAGAAAGACTCTTTGCAAAGACACAAGCGGGAAGTGCATATCCGGAAGTATCATTGCGGCCAATGCGATTATCGCACGGGTAGGAAGACTGGGATGGAGCGGCATCAGGGAGCCCACGCTGTAGCTGTGGTTCCCGTGAGAAAACACAGCTTAACGCCTGTTTCTTCGCCAAGATGCAAACCCACTTCCGCGCCAATTACAGGGACCTCTGAAAAAGCTGATGCATCGTGGCGTCTTGTGAGAATGGACTCGCGGTCGCCACCACGTGATGATTCAAGATTGGACCGACCTCGAGGGAGGTCACCACGTCGTTACCGCTCATCGCGACGAAGATTCAAATCGCCCCAAAGAGACCTACCAAAACCGTCATGTCAAAAGACCCCGGAGTCTCCACAGCATGATGGATCGGAAGCTTCCCCTCGACATAGCCGACAATTCTACGCCCGAACCAGAAGAAGAGTTGGATAACGACGAAAGGTCCCCTTCACCACTTGACTTGCGATATTCATCTAGGAAAATGGCGTCGGAGACTGCATGGGCTAGTGAGTGGACTGAAATTGCTAGTAAGAATGCTGAAACTCAAACTGACACTGATAGTTCTCGTTAAAGAATTCAGTCAGTACTGCATGAACTTAGAACCGCTGGTTCCGGTGGGAAGGATACCTAGATGCCCATGGACGTTATTTTCTGTAAATGTGTTATATGCAGTTTGTAAATTGTTGTTAGATATCGCTCGGGGACCGAGCTAAGGAAAATAAGGGAGTTGTGTCACGAAATTGGTTTCATTTCGTAGATAGTTATTTCGGCGTAGATGGCGTAATTCAAGTTAAATATACGACGCTATATAGTCACGTGTCAATTTCAAGAATGTTTGATCGTGCATGTTTTTGACAGTTTTAGTGTAATTACTTTTCTACCATTAATAATTACTTGTTCTCTTTTGTTTAGTTTTATAGATTAAAACTAGTGCTTTCATTTGATATATGGTTTGTTTCAATCTGATATTGGAAAGTGGAGTTATATCAATGTTTATGTAATTCTTGGAAACCTAACGAGAATAAATAATGTATAAGAAATGTGTATATAAATCGAGTGTCTCACGTGTCTGTGAGCTTCCTGTCATAGACCCCTGTTACACATGCGTCGGCTTTTAAGCGGGCCCCGGAGGCGGCCTCACACCTGCAATTTGAAGCCGCCTCGAGATCATCAAACCCCTGTTACACATGATCTCGGGCCCGCAATTTTGCGTCTACACATAGGCCGGCCTCACGTCGCCTTTTCACGAGCTGATGTTGGGGCGGACTCCAGAAAGACAGAAAGAGAAAGTGATAGAATGATAAAAACAAAGAATAACATAAGGAAAGACAGAAAGAGAGAGTGATAGAATGATAAAAACAAAGAATAACATGAGAGAAGATGAAAGAAGGAAGAAACAAAGAATAACATAAGGAAAGACAGAAAGAGAAAGTGTGATAAAAACAAAGAATAACATGAGAGAAGATGAAAGAAGGAAGAAACAAAGAATAACATAAGGAAAGACAGAAAGAGAAAGTGTGATAAAAACAAAGAATAACATAAGAGAAGGTTATAGAAGGAAGAAACAAAGAATAACATAAGAGAAGGTGGCAAGCGTGCCCGATGTATTATGTTGATAATGATGACAGGTTACGTCACGTCCGCTTATAAGCCGGCCCCGAGTCCACTTTGGTGTTACACATACTGATTGCGGGACTGAGGCCGGCCTCAAACCACATCCAGAGGTGGACTGAGTCCACCTGGCCTCAGTCCGGCTTTTCGAAAAAAGTTGGTGTTACACATACGTCGAGCCGACTCCGGGGCCGGTGTGACCGCGTAGAATGTTACCCGCACCGATCGTCCCCCCATTAGAGATCGATCGAGAGCGGACGATCGGTGCGGATTTTATCCGCGCAGAATGTCCGTGTCGGACATTCCGTGCGCGCCTCAAATGTCCGACGGACAATCTGTGCGAAAGAGGTCTCGCACCAATAGTCCGCCTGCCGCACCGAATGTCCGTACTCTAGTCCACACGTATACATAATCAATACAAGTATAAATATACTTAATGAATGAAACGACTGGATATTATTCAGCTTTGCCAGCTAGCTAGGGATGACACTACAGGTCTTCCCGGCGCGGATCAAGGGGGGGGGGGGGAGGGCCTTGACCCCCAACCGCCAACAAAAAATGAAGAGAGAGAGAGAGAGAGAGAGAGAGGAAAGAAAATAAGGGAAAGAGAAAGAAGAGACAAAGGGAAAGGAAGAAGAAGAAGAAAAACGGGAAAGAAGTAGATCGGGGGGGGGGGCGAAAGGGCTTTGCCTCCCAGGCTGTTGCCCCCCCCCCCTCTCAGCAAAAAGAAAGAGAGAAGGAAGAGAAGGGAAAGAAAAAAGGGAAAAGAGGAGATAAAGGGAAGAAAAGAAAAGAAGGGGATATCAGTTGCAGTTTTCCCGCCAACAAGTTGGGGATCGGGGGGGGGGGTGCAAATGGCCCTTGTCTACCCCCGCCCCCCCCCCCCCTTCTACAGCAAACTTAAAAGAGAGAGAAAAGAAGAGAAGGGGAAGGGAAAGAAAAGAAAGGTACGGAGATCAATTGTGATTTTTCCCACCAACGCGGTGTGGATCGGGGGCGAAAGGCCTTCGCCTGCCCTCCCCTGGCCCCTCAGCAAACAAAAAGAGAGAGAGAGGGAGAAGGAAGGAAAAGAAGGGAAAGGGAAAGAAGAGAGAAGAGGAAAGGAAGAAGAAAAGAAAAAGGGGTCCGACAGGGCCTTGCCGCCCATCCTGTTGCCTCCCCCCCCCCCCCCGCAAAACAAGAGAGAAGGAAGGAAAGGGAAAGAAACAAAAGAAGAAAAGAAAAAAGGGATATCAGTTGCAATTTTCCTGCAAACAAGATGTGGATCGCGGAGAAAGGCCTTTGCCTCTGCCCCCCCCCCCCCCCCTCCCCGCCAAAAAAAGAGAGAGAAAGAATGGAAAGGGAAAGAGGAGAGCCAAAATGGAACACAAAAGAGGAAGAAGAAAAGAAACGGGTGAAAAGAGTCAGGGATCAGTTGCGATTAATCCCACCAACATCGTGTGGATCGGGGGGAGGGGGTGAAAGTCCCCTGCCTCCCTCAGCAAACTTAAAGGAGAGAGAGAGAGAGAGAGCGAAGTAAGGGAAGGGAAAGGGGGGAAAAAGAGGAAGAAGAAAGGTAGGGGAGATCAGTTGCAATTTGTCCCGATTTGTACCCCCTACCCCCCCCCCCCCCCCTCAGCAAAGAGAGAGAGAGAGAGAGAGAGAGAGAGAGAGCGAGAGAAGGAGAAGGGAAGTGAAATGGAAAAAGGAGAGAAAGGGACAGAAAACAAAGAGGAAGAAAAGAAAAGGAATTAAGGAAGATCAGTTGCGATTTTCATTGGTTCTTTTATCATCATTGTACAACTATCATTGTACAAATGTATTCATATATTCATTTATTTATTCCTGTTTGATAACAAAAATATGAATATAAACTCACAACAGCAACAAAATTAAATGTAGAAGGAAGCTATCTTGCTGGGAGCAAGAAGCGCAAAAATGATCATGCATTTGCATGTACATGTAAGTGTATCATTAATATCATTCATATTGTTTAATTACATCTTGTGAAATAGTATGCATTCAAGCTTTTGGGATTTTTTGTTGTTGGTGTATTTGTATGAAAGAAAGCATTTTGAGCTTATAATGCACATGTTGCAATTTCAGGTGCAACTTAGTGTTCAAATACGGGTTACTTACGGCCAGGCATTAGTGTAGGAAATCTTCAAATGTTAATCAGGTATATGACTAAATTACTTGTTTGTTGCCTTACGAAAAAAATTATATTTAGTCAGGCCTGAATTGAGTCGCAAAACAATCATTGTGTTAAAAGGAAAAAAACATATTTGATGACATTCGAAATTCCCAAATAACCAATACGATTGGAGAGCGAGTACTCGTTTTGTTTTTCTTCAAAAATTACTCAACTATAAATAGCTGGCCCGGATACTTGAGCCTCTCACAAAACGCAAGTATAGGCCTGATGTGTCGTCAGGGGCGTCGCTAGACCTTTTTCAGTGGGGGGGGGGGGGGGGGGGGGGTATAGAAGCCAACGATTACCGACAAAACAAGCCACCAATTACCGACAAAATTAAATGTCCCAATATCTACAAATGTAACCCTATAAACCCGAGGCCAAAGGCTAAATTGTTATGCGCAAATGGTCATTTTCGTCGACGACATAAATATACAAATTATTTCGTCAACTTAGTAAGCATCATAGCTATATATTTTAATGCAGGCGCGTAGGTAGGATCTTATTTAAGGGAGGGGCGGTATTGAGCAAGCGAATCACTTAAAGAGCACGCAAAGCGCTCCCTAGGTGGGGTAGGGGGTGGGTGAAAGCCTCCCGCGCGAAGCGCGGTAGCTTTTAGACGTTTCATTAAATTATTATAGAAAGAGGATGATTTGTTGTATACCGTTCTCTAATTGTCTTAATTCAGTTTTTCACCTTTCGCGCGAAGCGCGGGAGCTTCGACGTTTCATTAAATTATTAGAAAAAGAAGACGATTCATTGTACCGACTCTAAAACATTGTCTGAATTTTCAAAAATGTTTCTTTGTCCGATAAAAAGTCACAGTTCGAAGGGGGAAAATGATAACCGAGCCCGGCCGAAATATTGGGGGTGGGGGAGGGGGGCTCAATGATATCTGAGCCCCCCAATATATATATTTTTTTTTGGGGGGGGGCTGTGCCCCCCAAGCACCCTCCGGTTCCTAAGCCTATGTGCAGGTCAATGAAGTCTACTTTTTGAAACTTAGAGGGATTGGGTGACTTTGTCTCAGGTTCTGAAACAAAATCCTGGAATGATAGTTAGGGCTAGTTCTGATCGGAAAACGACCCAAATATCGGAGTATGGCTAGCTGCCCCAGGGCCCTGTCCTATATACGGATCAGGGAAAAAAATATTTTAAAAATTTCGGGGGCTACTTTTATGACTTTCTGGGGCTCTTTTTGGCATTTCGGGGGCTGATTCACCCCGAGCCCCCGTGTATTTTCCCCCTGATACGGATAAGTGAGCGCCTTGATTGGTCCATTTCTAACTCGTGTTTTTAGCCCTTCTTTTTTTCCTTTTTCCTTTCCTTTCTTTTTCTTTCCCTTCCTTTCTTTTTTTTTTCAAAGAGGGGGGGGGGGGGGGGGGCGGGTCCGTCGCCCCCCGTATGTTCGCGCCTGAGTGACACCCACATAAATTAACCTTATTTATTACCGAACAAAAAATAAAGAAAGAGCCCCTCGACACCATAGGTCTACGTAATCAGCCAGTTGCTACCCCCCCCCCCCCCCCACCAAAATATACTTTAAAAGTGATTTTTTTGTTCCAATTTGATACCAGTGATTTACAGATGCTGCTGAAACGGCCTAATTTTCCTGGATTTTTCCACACTTTTTAGTAAATGATACTTTTTATGCGTTTGTGGGAAAATGACAAATATCAAAATTTACAGTCAGGCAAGAAATGTGCTTATTTACTATTTAGAGGCCTACTACGGCGGGCTTGGGGGCTCAAGCCCCCCCCCCCCCCCACACACACTTTTGAAAAAGTATATTGAAGATAATTAAATAGAAAGAAATAGAAAAGAAAGTATGCTCATGTGACCGTAATTAAATGCCCTTACCCCTGAGCTTCCGGGGGCTCTGCCCCCTGGACCCCACCTTGGGACCTAAGGCTGGCCCCTGGATGCTAATCTGACCTTAATTTTAATGCCTAAAACCCCTGCGCTTCCGGGGACTCCGCCCCTTGGACCATACGCCAATCATCTGACCGTAATTAAATGCCCCTACCCCCTGAGCATCCGCCAATTTGTGCTACGCTCCCCCTAGCCTTCCCCACTCACTTTCAACCCCATTTTTAATCACTTTTATTTCCCATTTAACTCATTTCAATAAACCTCGAAACGCCCCCAAATACTTGGAGCAGGGCCTGTATCACGAGTATATACTAGTAGTGAGTTGGTTGATGTACGAAGCCACGTACAAAAGTATAATCGATTACAACAGTTGTGGGGCCGATATCACGAGTATGCCTTCATAAAATAAAGGTTTTAAAGAAAATATTCACTTCTACTTTCAAAAGGACTGGCCAATTTGCTTTAAAAAAATTGTAGAGTTATTATTGTGTAATTTCTAGAAAAAATGTCATCCACATGATTTACAATGAGTCTAAATACATTGATTTGCCGAGTTGCTTCCTTTTATCAAATATACACGTAAAACAATGGGGGACAAAATGTGCGGATAGCAAACCGCACGGATCGTCCCTCGGACGATCCGTGCGAGTCACGGACGATCCGTGCGAGCAGAAAACCCGCATATTATGTCCGACGGACAAACGAAACTGGTAGGACAAACGGCGCGGTCACACCGGCCTCAGTCCACTTTCAGACGTATGTGTAACAGGGGTCTATAGTCTCCATAATTGCCGTCGCCCACTGGGCACACTTACATTGTAAGGCAATCAGATTATGTTTGGATATTTGCCCAATAAAGTATTGCGTGCAACGAAATGATAGAGATGATCGTTTGCATGTCTTTCCATGGGGAAACCTAAAGTTGAAGTCTGATTTTAGGTGACGACCATGGTAAGAGTCTAGGTTGTGTCTGTTGGGTCTTTTACGTTCTAGTATTAGACACAATACCAGGGGTTGCTCATTCGGTGGTCCAGTGATCGTGGTCTGGAGTAGACGGCTGGAAGGTACTACTGTGTAGCAGAGCCAGTGGCATGGTCGAGTAAGCTGACTGTACGAAGTCAGACGGTCTGGTTGTTTGGAGGTGCATGAAGCAAACTGGTGCGGCCAATTGGAGTTGCATGCACAAGCAGACTGGTATAGACGTCTGGAAGGTGCATGAAGCAAACTGGTGCGGCCAATTGGAGTTGCATGCACAAGCAAACTGGTATAGACGTCTGAGAGGTGCAGAAGCGGACTGGCCTAGTCGGCTGGTGGTATACGACGGTACAACGGTTGGTAGAAGACGGTTGGTAGAAGACGGTTTGGTAGTGTCGACTGGACGGTGGTCGAGAGGTGGTGCGGAGCAATATATCAGACTGGTGTCAACGTCAACGGGGCAGTATATCTCTGCCAAACGGATCCACGGTGAAATTGGTACCGGACTAGGAAAACCTACCAGCAGAAGGCATCCTGACAAGAGAAGCTGCTGGGAAGAACATCGACAGGAACCGGTTTCGTTACATGTGGTGTCAGAAGTGGGATCCAGCGACAATGGCACAAGGAAGAAATATGCAGAATCGACCAACGCCAGGAGAAATGATGACGCATTTAGAAAGCAGTATGGCAGAAATAGACCAAATGATGGAGCAACTACGTGCTTCGATGAGTCAGGCACCAGTTGCAGACTCAGAACCAGGTCGCCAGGAGGCATTTCCCCCAACTCTGAGTGGACAACCTGCATCAGGACCAACTGCAGATTCACAGATGCCAGCGGCACAGCGGGTTAGATTTAGTTCAACGCCCCGAGAACAAAGTAGGCGGCTGCCTACTGCAGGAACTGGAGTTCATATTACACCACCGCTTTTCTCTCCATCTATGCATGTTGTGGGGAGGGCAAATGATGCATTAATCGGCAGACGACCCCATATGGTACCAGACAGATTTGACGGCCACACTCCTGTCGAGGATTACTTGCACCATTTTGAGGCATGTGCTGGAGTAAACAGATGGACCAACGTAGAAGCAGTGCAGTTTCTTGCTGCAAGTTTGAGAGGATCTTCTGTGAAGTTGTTAACCCAACAGCCTGGAGTAGATTTGACGTACGACGAGTTGGTATACAGACTCAAGAACCAGTTTGGTCTTGGAGGCAAAGCTGAGGTATACCTAGCAGAGTTGAGACAGCGTCGTCGGCAACCAAATGAAAGTCTCCAGGAATTAGGACAAAAGATACGGGAGCTGTGTGCTTTGTCCTACCCCGAGTTCGACGAAAAAGGACAAGACCGACTAGCCCGTGGGCATTTTCTGGATGCCGTAGTAACACCAGAAATAAGAGAAGGATTGTTCCGTGCTCAACCTCGCACGCTTGATGATGCCGTGGAAGCAGCTTTAAATACAGAGGCCTTCCTGAGGATGGAGGGTCAGAGAAATGAAGTGAAGCGTTCAACCACGTACAGTCGAGCACTGGAAGAGTGTGAGGTTGCAGCCATCCGAGAACAGCAACCAAGGAATCCTACTATCGATGAGATAGTAAAGAAGGTACTAGATGCCTTAGACATGAGAAATGAGAGGAATACGATTAAACCAGATGTACCAGATAGGAGACCGGAACAAACCATGCCAACTAAAGTCTCGGAACGGGAAGATAACCGGTGTTTCAACTGTAATGAATTGGGACACTGGAGGAACCAATGTCCTTATCCAAGGAAAGTTAGGGGAGGAACAGCACCTTCAGCAGCAGAGAAAGCAAAGCAAAGCAGCAGAGATAACCGGTGTTTCAACTGTAATGAATTGGGTCACTGGAGGAACCAATGTCCTTATCCAAGGAAAGTTAGGGAAGGAACAGCACCTTCAGCAGCAGAGAAAGCGAATACAAACTTGCAGTGGGCAACTGCAAATGGGATGACAGAAGAAGAGGAGCAGACCAGAGTTGGCTCGTCTCAGGATCCTAACAGGAAAGGACTTTTCCTGGAAGGGAAAATCAATGGACAGCCCTTGAAATTACTGATCGACACTGGAGCCACCAACACTTTGATTTCAGATAAGGTGTTTGACCAGATAGAGGATAATAGAAGACCTGAGTTATTACCAGTGACCAGCGTGGTACTACAAGCAGATGGGACCCCGTTGAGGACCAGAGGTACATCAAGACTGGAAGTGCAGATCGGAGATTCACTTGTCACTACAATGGTTACTGTGGCCAGCCTCAAGAACGAAGGCATTCTTGGGCTAGATTTCCTAGTTCAAATTAATGCTGTACTTGACTGCCAGAAGATGGAATTGAGGACCGAGTGGGGCATAATTCCATGCCTAGATAGTGAAGGAGAATCATTCTGCAGAAGGATAGTAGCGGGGAAGGAATACTCAATTCCTCCAGGACACGAAACTGTGCTAGCAGACAGAGTAACAGGTAAAAAGGTAGCACTTTGTGAAGGACTGGTAGAATCTCCTGTGAACCCAACCGAATTATGGAAAAAGGGACCCATTGTTGCCAGATCTGTCGTGAAGGCAGATGAAGACTTGTTGCCTGTCAGGGTGTTCAATCCAACCAAGGAACAGAGGATCATAAAGGCAGGCACTGCCATTTCCTCATTGTCAGCGCTGGAAAAAGTGGGCACAGAAATGTGCAACCAGACGATGCCCACTGAAACCAGTACCAGCAGAAACATGCCATCCGACAAGCAGAGAAACAAGGACATTGATGCCCGACGTACGACTACCCACTTCTTTCAATGTGACTCTTGTACTAAAAGTTACGAGAAGAAAGACTCTTTGCAAAGACACAAGCGGGAAGTGCATATCCGGAAGTATCATTGCGGCCAATGCGATTATCGCACGGGTAGGAAGACTGGGATGGAGCGGCATCAGGGAGCCCACGCTGTAGCTGTGGTTCCCGTGAGAAAACACAGCTTAACGCCTGTTTCTTCGCCAAGATGCAAACCCACTTCCGCGCCAATTACAGGGACCTCTGAAAAAGCTGATGCATCGTGGCGTCTTGTGAGAATGGACTCGCGGTCGCCACCACGTGATGATTCAAGATTGGACCGACCTCGAGGGAGGTCACCACGTCGTTACCGCTCATCGCGACGAAGATTCAAATCGCCCCAAAGAGACCTACCAAAATCGTCATGTCAAAAGACCCCGGAGTCTCCACAGCATGATGGATCGGAAGCTTCCCCTCGACATAGCCGACAATTCTACGCCCGAACCAGAAGAAGAGTTGGATAACGACGAAAGGTCCCCTTCACCACTTGACTTGCGATATTCATCTAGGAAAATGGCGTCGGAGACTGCATGGGCTAGTGAGTGGACTGAAATTGCTAGTAAGAATGCTGAAACTCAAACTGACACTGATAGTTCTCGTTAAAGAATTCAGTCAGTACTGCATGAACTTAGAACCGCTGGTTCCGGTGGGAAGGATACCTAGATGCCCATGGACGTTATTTTCTGTAAATGTGTTATATGCAGTTTGTAAATTGTTGTTAGATATCGCTCGGGGACCGAGCTAAGGAAAATAAGGGAGTTGTGTCACGAAATTGGTTTCATTTCGTAGATAGTTATTTCGGCGTAGATGGCGTAATTCAAGTTAAATATACGACGCTATATAGTCTTTTGTATACGAGCCTTTTTCAGCATCCCCCCTTTTCAGCAAAAGTCCGGTGTGTAAAGTCAATACGGCTCGACCTTTTTCTTTTGTTACGAAAAGGACATTTTGGCAACACGCATGCGGTCATTTTGAAACCTGAGTGGGGGGGGGGCCGGGGAAGTACCATGCAATTTAAAGCACCAGTCAAAACTCATGAATGTAAAGAGAAAATAGTACCCGCCAATTTGTACTAATGTAGGCATAGGTTTGCCTTATTGCATTCCATGAGATGTCTAGCTTGTTACTTAATCTTTAAAATGTGTCATTAGAGGAATGTGAACACTGTACAACGCAAATTATAGAACAGGTTCCTTTTAAAGATATTTACAAATGGAGAGGGGGAGTGGTTTGGTGTGCATGTGTGTATGTGTGTGTGTAACTTAATACATACATGTACATCGCATTTCTCTTTCCTTTTCCATTTGGTGAGCAAAGTAATCCAACTAATCAATAGCCATGAACACGTGAGAAGCTTCCTCAGCTATGATTGGTCCGCGAGAGCTGGAGGGCGAAAGTGTTTCTTTTGTTTCTTTTCGTCACCGGCTTCTCGTGGTCACCAACGCCGGACATGCTGATTGGCTGAATGGTCTTTGCGGCGGCAGGAGGGCGGGACGTGTTTTGAGACAAGTCTCGTCTCCAGCTGGTCCTAGACACTTCAGTTGATCGAGATAAATGGCATCTGAAATATACAACATAATTGTCGATTTGTTTCTGCTCTCCCCCCCCCCCCCCTTTAATAGTAAATATTCATGTAATCTTACAATCTTAGCAGGAGGATTAACGTTAGTGCCTTGTGAAGCAATAATTAGATCTCGTCACCGGCTGCTTGTGGTCACTGTCTATGACGGCAGGTGGGCGGGACGTTGTTCTTTTATTTAGAAAAGTCTCGTCCCCAGCCAGTTTTAGACACCAGCGAGGTCTTTAAATCAACTATAAATTTTATATCTAGACTCTGTTTTGAGAGAAATTAAAAGGGGAAAATAAATAATGCCCTTTTACGGTTACCTTAAGCCGGTCGTTAACAGTGAAAGGAAAAGAAAAAAAAAAGAAGAGGAATAGTTCAAAAGTTAATTAATTCGTTTTATTAAAAAAGAAACTCCTTATATACTGTAAAGTTTATAATGGTATTAAAAGCCATTTGGTGGGGTACAAGCTGTTGAAGCTTAAAGTATGCACGGGGTTTATTTATTACGTTCGTTTATTACGATTTTTTTTCTTTTAAAATATTATATATAGCCGTTTGAGCCTGGGGCTAAAGTATCATTAGTTACACATTATCTGAATCCGTTAATTATGAGGTCAAGTTATATCGTCTGGAGTTACTGTTTTATTTTCGGTGTTGGTTTTTTTTTTTTTTTTTTTTTTTTGCCACAGTAAGAAGACTGTATTAATACTTTGTGTAAAAGGCTGCCACGCCATGATTTAGAATAAGTGATGGGAGGGGTTTCGAACATGACAGCATATATTATGCTTATGTGTATGAATGTGGTTGATAGTGTTGAAGGGTGGGGTGATGGTATGTGTGGTATGTTTTCCGGTTCCGATGTCTGCCTGTACTTGTTTAATTTGCAATCTAACTTGAAAGTGTTTGTTTTTCCTAGAGTTGGAAATGCATCAAGCTTCCCATTTACTGTGAAACTGTCACCACTATGTACATTTCTAAAGGTTCTTTGTTACAGGTATAGATTCATAGTTCTTGATGTCGGTTAATTTAAAATTACTCTCAATTAATGTCAGAGGACTGAGAGATAGAGTCAAAAGAAAGAAGATTTTTCAGTGGTGCAAAATGTCGGCAAATATGATATTCTTGCAGGAAACCTTTAGCACAGAAGACATTGAATACAGTTGGAAAGGTGATTGGGAAGGCTCAATGTTTTTTAGCCACGGGAGTAACCACAGTAGGGGGGTTATTGTAATGTTTAAACCAGGTATTACTTTTGTGGTGGAAAAAACCTTAATTGACGAAGGGGGAAGATACGTCATCATTAAAGGCAAATGTCAAGGCGAAAAGCTAATATTAGGAAGCGTGTACTTTCCCACAAGGAATAAAGAAAACGCCCAATGTGATTTTCTGTCTGATCTAAATAAAATAATTTGTTCTGTATTTAGTCAAGAATATTCCTTGATAATTGGAGGAGACTTCAATGTTATTATGAATCATAATTTGGATTACATGGGTGCAAGTAATATTTCGAAAAGCAAATATAGGGACTCATTATTAGACTTTCTTGATAAGCTTGATTTAATTGATGTGTGGCGTAAGCGTCATCCTAATAAGAAAGAATTCACTTTCAGACAGAAGCAGCCATTAGTTCAGAGTAGATTGGATTATATCTTCATTTCTTCGAAAGTAGACAAGTTGATAAGAAAGTCTGAAATTTTGCCTTCTATTACACCTGACCATGCTGGTTGAAGATAAATATGGATAAGACAAATTTTATGTGGTTAGGAGAGGAAAGTGATAGGCCGGGTTTACCTTTTTTTGGACATAGGGTACAACATATAAAGATCCTAGGGGTATATTTCGCACGTCATTCCAAAATAAAAGATGATTTGAACTATAAGGAAATTTTGAGCAAAATCAAAAGACTAATCGGTTGGTGGAAGCAACGAGATTTAACGATGTTTGGCAAAATTAAATTGTTGAAGATATATGTATTTTCAAAACTAAATTATGTTTCGTCTCTTATGACAGTCCCACAAAACATTTTTGAAGAAATCGAAAAGATTTCTTTTAATTTTATTTGGGGAGGGAGAGACAGAATAAAACGGAAAATATTATATCAAGATTACTGCGCTGGGGGACTCAGAGTAACGAATTTTAAGATATTTATCAAGACTCAGAGAATAATGTGGATCAAACGGTTGCTCTATGGAGAAAAGTATTCAGGTTGGAAAGTAACCTTTGACCACTTTTTCAGATCACTGGGGGGTCGAATTATATTTCTTTGTAATTATGATATAAATAAAATGGACTTGAAGGGTATACCATCTTTTTATAAAGACATGTTGAAGGCATGGCAAGAATTAGATAAATGCAGACACTTTGTAGAAAATAAGAATAATCCGATTATATTTAGCAATAAGTGTATATGTCTCAGCAATAAAACATTTTTTGATGTCGAACTATTTCAGAAAGGTATACTTCAAGCATCAGATATAATTGTCAGAGGTCATTTAAAACCGATCTTACATTTTTTTAAATTTGGGTTTTGAAACTAAAAGCTTGCTTAGAATTCAAAAGATCTTTTCAGCAATTAGAAACGATTGGATACAAAGTGATTTTATGGAAGTGGACACTGAAAATTTTGAAATAGAATTGATGATATTTGGACGTTTACAGAAACTATGTGATATAAAATCTAGGCGGTTATATGATTACTTCACTGAAGACCTTCAAAAAGAGTATACATTACATGTTACAGATGGCAACTGTCAATTTGATCTTGGAATGACGGAGTTGAAAGAAACATTCACAAGGATGAAATGTGCAATGCTTTGTAATAAACATAGAGAGTTTCAATACAAACAATTACAAGGGGCTGTATATACGAAAAGAGAGCTCTTTAAATTTGGTTTTGAGTCAGACCATTTTTGTTCCTTTTGTAGACTAGAAGTAGAGACATACCAACATTTATTTTTAGATTGTCTTAAAGTTAAAAGATTATGGCAGGAGGTAATTCAAAAGTTACATTTAATCGAAATTGACATTGATGATTGGAAACCCATTTTTATGGGAATATCCGGCAATACTGCGAGAATATTTGTAATAAATTGTATCATATTTTTAGTAAAGTATATCATTTTTATTTCTAGAAAAGAAGGAACTTTGCCATCTGTACAGAAAACAGTACATATGCTTAAAAATTACAGAGACGAGGAATACAAAATGGCCTTCAAAAAGGGGAAACTGGGGATGCACTTACAGAAATGGGAACAAATCGATGCATTTTTACTTTAATGGATGTGGGTATTATTATTATTTATTAGTATTATTAATTCTCTCTCGTGTACAGGTGGACAAACCGGAACAGGTTGCATGCAGTGTGTGTGTCGGCGTGAAGGGGGTATGATGAGATGGGTGGGCAAAAGGGGGGGGGGGGGTTAAGAGTTTGTGTGGTGTGAGTTGAGGGAACAGGTTGCATGCAGTGTGTGTTTGTATGTGTGTTTATGTGTGTGAAAGGTGGTGTGGGTGGGCTAGAGGGGAGGGGGGGGGGGGTGTGAGAGTGTTGTGATAGGATGGTAATATGTAACTTTAAACCTTCCTCTACTGTTATTTTGATTATACACTGTTACATGCAAGACTTTTTGTTTTCCTTTTTTTTTCTCTATGTTCATTGATTGATGTAACTTATGAAATGTCTTGTATCAAAGATCTTGTTTTATATTGCTTATCTTGATAATTTCTTGTTATGTGAATTTCTTGTTATGTGAAATTATGAGGAAGGAAATAAAATATCATTTAAAACAAAAAAAATCTACACTTTAAACCTTCCTCTACTGTTATTTTGATTATACACTGTTACGTGCAAGAATTTTTTTATTTTTTGTCTATGTTCATTGATTGATGTAACTTATGAAGTGTCTTGTATCAAAGATCTTGTTTTATATTGCTTATTTTGATAATTTCTTGTTATGTGAATTTCTTGTTATGTGAAATTATGAGGAAGGAAATAAAATATCATTCAAAAAAAAAAATATATAGTCACGTGTCAATTTCAAGAATGTTTGATCGTGCATGTTTTTGACAGTTTTAGTGTAATTACTTTTCTACCATTAATAATTACTTGTTCTCTTTTGTTTAGTTTTATAGATTAAAACTAGTGCTTTCATTTGATATATGGTTTGTTTCAATCTGATATTGGAAAGTGGAGTTATATCAATGTTTATGTAATTCTTGGAAACATAACGAGAATAAATAATGTATAAGAATTGTGTATATAAATCAAGTGTCTCACGTGTCTGTGAGCTTCCTTTCATAGTCTCCTTAATTGCCGTCGCCCACTGGGCACACTTACATTGTAAGGCAATCAGATTATGTTTGGATATTTGCCCAATAAAGTATTGCGTGCAACGAAATGATAGAGATGATCGTTTGCATGTCTTTCCATGGGGAAACCTAAAGTTGAAGTCTGATTTTAGGTGACGACCATGATACCAGGGGTTGCTCATTCGGTGGTCCAGTGATCGTGGTCTGGAGTAGACGGCTGGAAGGTACTACTGTGTAGCAGAGCCAGTGGCATGGTCGAGTAAGCTGACTGTACGAAGTCAGACGGTCTGGTTGTTTGGAGGTGCATGAAGCAAACTGGTGCGGCCAATTGGAGTTGCATGCACAAGCAGACTGGTATAGACGTCTGGAAGGTGCATGAAGCAAACTGGTGCGGCCAATTGGAGTTGCATGCACAAGCAAACTGGTATAGACGTCTGAGAGGTGCAGAAGCGGACTGGCCTAGTCGGCTGGTGGTATACGACGGTACAACGGTTGGTAGAAGACGGTTTGGTAGTGTCGACTGGACGGTGGTCGAGAGGTGGTGCGGAGCAATATATCAGACTGGTGTCAACGTCAACGGGGCAGTATATCTCTGCCAAACGGATCCACGGTGAAATTGGTACCGGACTAGGAAAACCTACCAGCAGAAGGCATCCTGAAAAGAGAAGCTGCTGGGAAGAACATCGACAGGAATCGGTTTCGTTACAGTATGCTATCAGCAAATGAAATTCCAGACTTGAAAAAATGTCATTATTGTCATATCAAGAATCCTTTCCACTAACGATTATCCATTTTTGCTCAGTTTGTATAAAACTTTGATTATTATTGGGCAAAACGTTACCCAAAGATGGGTGAAATTAGTCCCAAAATTGGTCTGACACATTACCCTGATGTTGGGAAATAATTGTATCCATTATTTTGTTGTTGACAATCTTCATGTCATCATCACACAAGTGGCATAACATTCTCTAAATGTCTATTAATTGGATGATAAGGATATGATTCAATTGCTAATATGTAAGCTTTATCATTCATTTCCTAGACGGTTTTATTTTTCACTTACTCCCATAATCATTTACGATATAATCGATTACAATGAAATTGTTGACAGAAGTTTTATTACAGAAATGATAGGCTTCTGGACCTTTCAAAGCCCCACTGTCCTACCTAGTACAGGACTACAGGTACTTTTATCATTATTATTATTGTTTTTCATTTTGTATTTATTTAGATCTATTTTTTTTTTCTTTGAAACACACGTTCAAGGTTATTTTATTCATTTACAATTGAGAAAGCATGACTAGAAATAAGAGGTTCTTGGTATTTGGAAATTAAAATGGAAACTACCATGTGGGAGTATAAATTGCATTGCACTTTTTCTTGGATTACATGTACACCCTGCAGCTACATACAAGTTCATTTACCTTGACAGACTGTAGTATGAAGCTAATTCTGGAGCTTAATGCTACGTGGCTTTCTGCTTGAGATGGGACTGAAATTGGACCTGATTTGTATCGACATCATGTAGTCTAGTTCTCCCACTTGCTTTATGCCATCACCGTTTTCTCTCTGTTTGCTCTCACTCCTTATGTCTGTCTATATTGTGTTTATTTTCCCCGTAATATGAGAGTAATATCAATCGCTTCATTCGTTTAATTAAATGTGATGTTAATTGTTATTGTATAATTGTGTTAATAAATGGGGGCACGCTACAAGAGTCCTATCTCGCACCCCGGGGCAACGTGTCTGACACGGTCGGTTGTAGCAACTACTCCGAAGATCAAGATACTATCTAAGGAGACACAAACGAACTGCCATACAATTTATTCGTTCAGAATTAAAATGATATTTAGCATCGTTGATCTTCGACCGCCTCTTGAAACATGTACCAATTAATTAATACTGGTTATACGTACGTAAAGAAGTGAATATGGATAAACCATCGTCATAATTAACTCTCCACTCAGAGGTAACCTTTGTAGATTCCGAGAAGACACCCAAGTAACAACTATCCACTACGCCGTATACTCTGTAAAACCAAGTCAAATTGAACTTGAAACTTTTCCTCTGTTAAAATCCGATGTGAAATCCACGTATAATAACTTTCCGCTACGAATTATCCTCAGGCTCAATAAAACCCAGCTAAATTAAATTAATTTGCCACCGATCAATGTCTACTTCCACCCTCTACCAAAACTTCAAGAATAATGAGGATTCTCACGCTTACACCGTGGGAATCCATTACAACCCGGCTAATACAATTCCATATATAGATTCGGAACATACCGCGCACTATTTCCGTTTATAGCTACGCGCACATGAAATATACCGCACTGACACAAAAGGGCGTCGGCATGTTATTGTTTTCTCTCAGGATGCCGCAAAAGGTCATCACAAAGAGACGCCGCCCCACAAGCGTCCTGTCACTGATGAATGTAAACTATTTATATCGCCATACGTGCGATAATTTTTTTCATTTCAAAGACTTTATTTTCTGCAATCAAACAAATCAATAATTATACAACAAATATGGATAATTATATAAAACATAAGGTATGCAAACAATATACAAAATATAGAAACAAATGTATAATACATGAGTAAGAGTAAATGTATACGTTGGGCCATTGCGTGTATAAAGAAAGAAAGCAGAAGGTCGCCGTTATAAGCAAAAGCTTGAGTAGACGGTCAACCGAGCTAAATGCATTTCCGTGATTTTAAGCGGTTCAGTTTCTTTTGCGCAGGTATTTTGTAGATTCTTCAAGGCACATTTTTGGTTTTGTATGGCTGACTGGCGGCGGTCGTGATGAGATCAAAGCTTGGAAGCATGTTTGGAATGTCATTATGATACTTTTGACAGAGTCAGGTGCATGTATATAATATGGTACCGATCAGTGTCCATTTGTAGTAGGTCCTTGATGAAAATTAATGATCATAGCCATTATTCTAAATTTCTCTAACGAGGGATGAGTATCAGTGGCGGATCAAGGATTTGACGATAGGAGGGGGGGGGGGGGGGGGGGGCTAAAATTTGAAAATTGCGCCAACCAATATTTCGCTCAGTGGGGGGTGGGGGGGGGGGGGGGTAGTGAGAATATTTTGTTTGGGTATTTGCCCCCCAAAAATGTGAAAATCGCGCCGACCAATATTCTCTCAGTGGAGGCGGGGGGGGGGGGGGGGATAGTGGATAGTGAGCATATTTTTTTTTCGATAACGGGGGAGAGGGGGGGGGGGAAATGTCAGCACTAACTACAACAACTTTATATTAAACCTATTTTTAAAAATTAATAAAACAAGCAAAAAGGCCAGGGGGCGGGCCCATCCCCCCCCCCCCCCCGTGGATCCGCGCCTGAGTATTTACGAACTTTATATTCATGGGCCCTATCTATTCTTAGTTCGAATGGGACTGTCAGTTCCATGATCATGATTTTTGTTTGGCTATTTTCAGTGTAGATGCAAAGGTCAGGTTTAAGGTTTGTTTAGGAACAGGACACTGGGATTTTTGAGACAGGGGGGTAACCGTTTAAATAGGGAATATCGTGAAGGATTTTTGTATCGGGTGAAATACGTCCTGTGATGACTTCTACAAAGCATTTAAGTACGTTGTTATGGCGCCAGGTGTATTGCCATTGAGAAAGAAATATCGAACAGCAATCTAGAACATGGTTCAGTGTCTCAACGCACTCACAGTGCCTGCTTTTGTTAGTTGCAGAGTTTCCCCATTTCAGTAAATTTGCCCTTGTGTTTACACTTTACAGTGTCGTTAACAGCATTTACGAGAAATTAACAAAATTAATTAAAAAAACTTTCACTGGCAAAATATACATAATGCTCTTCCAAATCGTACAGTTACTCTCTCTAATAGAATATCTAGACATTTCCCTTTAACTACTAACTC
The DNA here is from genome assembly GCA_035222895.1 of Strongylocentrotus droebachiensis. NCBI lineage: Eukaryota > Metazoa > Echinodermata > Echinoidea > Camarodonta > Strongylocentrotidae > Strongylocentrotus > Strongylocentrotus droebachiensis. Next base: position 43,064 of record JAVYIG010002739.1, read on the forward strand.
TTTGACATGTGTATGCCAAACAGGCGCGTACACAGGGGGGGGGGGGTTGAACCCCCCCCCCCACCCTCCCTCCCCCCCGCTTATTCAGCGGCTGGCTGAGTCGTTGCCAAATTTTCCGCCCGATTTAGACATGTTAACCCCCCCCCCTGAAAAGGGTCAATGTCGCTATTCATAAGGACCGCTATTCATAAGGTCCGCTTTTCATGATTGGAGAAAAGGGTCATTATTCATAAGGGTCATTATTCATAAGGACCGCTATTCATAATCAAAGAAGAGGGTCGGTATTCATGATATTAGAAGAGGGTCACTATTCATAATACGAAATCGGGGTCGTTATTCATAAGGGTCCCTATTCATAATATTACAAAAGGGTCGGTATTCATAACACAGAAAGAGGGTCGCTATTCATAATACGAAATGAGGGTCGCTATTCATAATACGAAATGAAGGTCGCTATTCATAATGCAAAAGGGGGTCGCTATTCATAAGGGTCATTATTCATGAGGGTCATTATTCATAATCGATGAAAAGGGTCGCTATTCATAATAGGAGAAGAGGGTCGCTATTCATAATAGGAGAAGAGAGTCGCTATTCATCATACGACATGAGGGTCGCTATTCATAATAGGGTCACTATTAATACTATGAAATGAGGTTCGCTATTCATAATAGGAGTACAGGTTCGCTATTCATAATACAAAATGAGGGTCGCTATTCATAATGCGGAATGAGGGTCGCTATACATAATAGGAATAGAGGGTCGCTATAAAAAATAGGGTCACTATTAATAATATGAAATGAGGTTCGCTATTCATAATAGGAGTACAGGTTCGCTATTCATAATACGAAATGAGGGTCGCTATTCATAATGCGGAATGAGGATCGCTATGCAATATTTTAGTAGAGGGTCGCTATTCATAATAGGGTCACTATTTATAATATGAAATGAGGTTCGCTATTCATAATAGGAGTACAGGTTCGCTATTCATAAAAAGAAATGAGGGCCGCTATTCATAATGCCTAATGAGGGTCTCTATTCATAAGGTTCATTATTCATGAGGGTCGCTATTCATGATAGGAGTAGAGGGTCGCTATTCATAATAGGAGAAGAGGTTCGCTATTCATAATCTGATACGAGGGTCGCTATTCATAATATGAAATGAGGGTCGCTATTCATAATAGGATTAGAGGTTCGCTATTCATAATACGAAATGAGGGTCGCTATTCATAATGCGGAATGAGGGTCGCTATACATAGAAGGAATAGAGGGTCGCTAATCATAATAGGATTAGAGGGTCGCTATTCATAATAGGAGTAGAGGTTCGCTATTCATAATACGATATGAGGGTCGCTATTCATAATACAAAATGAGGGTCGCTATACATAATAGGAATAGAGGGTCGCTATTCATAATAGGGTCACTATTAAAAATATAAAATTAGGTTCGCTATTCATAATGGGAGTACAGGTTCGCTATTCATAATACGAAATGAGGGTGGCTATTTATAATGCGGAATGAGGGTCGCTATACATAGAAGGAATAGAGGGTCGCTATTCATAACAGGGTCACTATTAATAATATGAAATGAGGTTCGCTCTTCATAATATGAGTAGAGGTTCGGTATTCATAATACGAGAAAAGGTTCGCTATTCATAATACGATATTAGGGTCGCTATTCATAATACAAAATGAGGGTCGCTAAACATAATACGAGAAAAGGTTCGCTATTAATAATACGATATAAGGGTCGCTATTCATAATAGAAATAGAGGGTCGCTATTCATAACAGGGTCTCTATTAATAATATGAAATGAGGTTCGCTATTCATAATGCCCAATGAGGGTCCCTATTTATCAGGTTCATTATTCATAATGCCTAATGAGGGTCCCTATTCATGAGGTTCATTATTCATAAGGGTCGCTATTCATAATAGGAGTAGAAGGTCGCTTTTCATAATAGGAGAAGAGGTTCGCTATTCATAATATGATATGAGGGTCGCTATTCATAATAGGAGTAGAGGTTCGCTATTCATAATACGATATGAGGGTCGCTATTCATAATACGAAATGAGGGTCGCTATACATAATAGGAATAGAGGGTTGCTATTCATAATAGGGTCAAAATTAATAATATGAAATGAGGTTCGCTATTCATAATAGGAGTACAGGTTCGCTATTCATAATACAAAATAAGGGTCGCTATTCATAATACGAGAAGAGGTTCGCTATTCATAATACGATATGGGGGTCGCTATTCATAATAGGAAATGAGGGTCGCTATTCAAAACATGAAATGAGGGTCGCTATTCATAATGTGAAATGAGGTCCGCTATTCAAAATAGGAGTAGAGGGTCGCATTTCATAATATGAGTAGAGATTCGCTATTCATAATAGGGTCACTATTAATAATATAAAATGAGGTTCGCTATTCATAATAGGAGTACAGGTTCGCTATTCATAAAACGAAATGAGGGTCGATATTCATAATGCCTAATGAGGGTCTCTATTCATAAGGTTCATTATTCATGAGGGTCGCTATTCATGATAGGAGTAGAGGGTCGCTATTCATAATAGGAGAAGAGGTTCGCTATTTATAATCTGATACGAGGGTCGCTATTCATAATATGAAATGAGGGTCGCTATTCATAAGGTTCATTATTCATGAGGGTCGCTATTCATGATAGGAGTAGAGGGTCGCTATTCATAATAGGAGAAGAGGTTCGCTATTCATAATCTGATACGAGGGTCGCTATTCATAATATGAAATGAGGGTCGCTATTCATAATAGGATTAGAGGGTCGCTATTCATAATAGGGTCACTATTAATAATATAAAATGAGGTTCGCTATTCATAATAGGAGTACAGGTTCGCTATTCATAAAACGAAATGAGGGTCGCTATTCATAATGCCTAATGAGGGTCTCTATTCATAAGGTTCATTATTCATGAGGGTCGCTATTCATGATAGGAGTAGAGGGTCGCTATTCATAATAGGAGAAGAGGTTCGCTATTCATAATCTGATACGAGGGTCGCTATTCATAATATGAAATGAGGGTCGCTATTCATAATAGGATTAGAGGGTCGCTATTCATAATAGGAGTAGAGGTTCGCTATTCATAATACGATATGAGGGTCGCTATTCATAATACGAAATGAGGGTCGCTATTCATAATAGGATTAGAGGGTCGCTATTCATAATAGGAGTAGAGGTTCGCTATTCAAAATACGATATGAGGGTCGCTATTCATAATACGAAATGAGGGTCGCTATTCATAATAGGATTAGAGGTTCGCTATTCATAATACGATATGAGGGTCGCTATACATAATAGGAATAGAGGGTCGCTATTCATTATAGGGTCACTATTAATAATATAAAATTAGGTTCGCTATTCATAATGGGAGTACAGGTTCGCTATACATAATACGAAATGAGGGTCGCTATTCATAATGCGGAATGAGGGTCGCTATACATAGAAGGAATAGAGGGTCGCTATTCATAACAGGGTCACTATTAATAATATGAAATGAGGTTCGCTCTTCATAATATCAGTAGAGGTTCGGTATTCATAATACGAGAAAAGGTTCGCTATTCATAATACGATATGAGGGTCGCTATTCATAATACAAAATGAGGTTCGCTATTCATAATATGAAATGTGGGTCGCTATTCAAAATATCAGTAGAGGTTCGGTATTCATAATGCGGAATGAGGGTCACTATTAATAATATGAAATGAGGGTCGCTATTCAAAATATCAGTAGAGGTTCGCTATTCATAATACGATGTGAGGGTCGCTATTCATAATACAAAATGAGGTTCGCTATTCATAATGCGGAATAAGGGTCGCTATTTATCATATAGAGTTAGGGTCGCTATTCATAATGCGGAATGAGGGTCGCTGTTCATAATATGAAATGAGGGTCGCTATTCAAAATATCAGTAGAGGTTCGGTATTCATAATGCGGAATGAGGGTCACTATTAATAATATGAAATGAGGTTCGCTCTTCATAATATCAGTAGAGGTTCGGTATTCATAATACGAGGAAAGGTTCGCTATTCATAATACAATATGAAGGTCGCTATTCATAATAAAAAATGAGGTTCGCTATTCATAATGCGGAATAAGGGTCGCTATTTATCATATAGAGTTAGGGTCGCTATTCATAATGCGGAATGAGGGTCGCTATTCATAATATGAAATGAGGGTCGCTATTCATAATACGAAATGAGGGTCGCTATTCATTATAGGAGTAGAGGTTCTCTGTTTATAATACGGAATGAAAGTCTCTATTTGTAATAGGAAATGCGGGTCACTGTTCATAATATAGAATTAGGGTCGCTATTCATAATGTGGAATGAGGTTCGCTATGCATATTACGGGATAAGGGTTGCTATTCATAAAAAAATGAAAATGAAATAAGCAATAAACAAAATGTTAATCAGAAAGCGAAATAATGGATAGGGGACACCCCACGGCTGTAGCGTAGGCGGGAGGGGCCATATGGCCCTGAATATTTGTAGAAAACATTCATCAAAAACATATTGAAAACATTTCTGAACAAAAGAAAAGAAAAAGGCTCATCCCCCCCCCATCAGTCCGACCATTCGGCCTACCCTCCATGAGGGTCGCTATTCATAATAGGAGTAGAGGGTCGCTATTCATAATAGGAGTAGAGGTTCGCTATTCATAATACAATATGAGGGTCGCTATTAATAATACAATATGAGGGTCCCTATTCATAATACAAAATGAGGGTCGCTATACATAATAGGAATATAGGGTCGCTATTAAAAATAGGGTCACTAATAATAATATGAAATGAGGTTCGCTATTCATAATAGGAGTAGAGGGTCGCTTTTCATAATAGGAGTAGAGGGTCGCTATTCATAATATGAGTAGAGATTCGCTATTCATAGGAGTAGAGGTTCGCTATTCATAATACGAAATGAGGTTCGCTATTCATAATGCGGAATTAGGGTCGCTATTCATCATTTCGAGTTAGGGTCGCTATTTATAATGTGGAATGAGGGTTGCTATTCATAATATGAAATGAGGGTCGCTATTCATGATACGAAATGAGGGTCGCTATTCATTATAGGAGTAGAGGTATGCTGTTTATTAGACGGAATGAAAGTCGCTATTTGTAATAGGAAATCTGGGTTGCTGTTCATAATATAGAATTAGGGTCGCTATTCATAATGTGGAATGAGGTTCGCTATTCATAATACGGGATAAGGGTTGCTATTCATACAAAAATGAAAATGAAATAAGCAATAAACAAAATGTTAATCAGAAAGCGAAATAATGGACAGTGGACACCCCACGGCTGTAGCGTAGGCGGGAGGGGCCATATGGCCCCGAATATTTGTAGAAAACATATTGAAAACATTTCTGAACAAAAGAAAAGAAAAAGGCGTGCCCCCCCCCCCGAACATTTGGCCTACCCTCCATGAGGGTCGCTATTCATTATAGGAGTAGAGGGTCGCTATTCATATTACAATATGAGGGTCGCTATTCATAATACGATATGAGGGTCGCTATTCATAATACGAAATGAGGGTCGCCATACATAATAGGAATAGAGGGTCGCTTTTCAAAATAGGAGTAGAGGATCGCTATTCATATTATATAATAAACCAAAGCTATTTTTATGTGAATTATTATTATTTTTCATTCTTTTGTTTTTGTTTTGGGGAGGCGTAAAAGAACAAATCGATCACTTTGAAATAAAAGTGTAGAGAAAGTATAGAGTTGTGATGGGAATGTGGTCGTGTGTTATGAGAGAGTGGGAGAGAGAGAGAGAGTTTATGAAAGAAATTAGGGCACATTTGTGTAAGCAAATATGGAAAGAACAATATTAAGTTAAAGGGGGCTAAATATAAACTAGACAAGGGAAATTTTAAAAAGAAAACGGTGGCGATTGTCAGAAATAACAGGAAGCACTTAACAAAAGAAAAATAACGCATTTGTATGAATAAAAAAGTATTAATCAGTTGTAAAAAGGCAATGTTTAGGTAATAAGTACACGTATCTGCGAATAGTGGCCATTATATACGTCACTTAAGAAATCCAGCCATCTACTCCTATTAGGAATAGCGACTCTCATTCCGTATTATGAATAGCGACCCTCTACTCATATTATGAATAGCGACCCTCTACTCCTATCATGAATAGCGACCCTCATTTCGTTTTATAAATAGCGACCCTCTACTCCTGTTATGAATTGCGGACCTCTACTCATATTATGAAATGCGACCCTCTACTCCTATTATGAATAGCGGACCTCATTTCATATGATAAATAGCGACCCTCATTTCATATTTTGAATAGCGACCCTCATTTCGTATTATGGATAGCGACCCTCATATCGTATTATGAATAGCGAACCTCTTCTCTTATTATGAATAGCGACCCTCATTTTGTATTATGAATAGCGACCCTCTACTCCTATTATAAATAGCGACCCTCATTTCGTATTATGAATAGCGACCCTCATATCGTGTTATAAATAGCAAACCTCTACTCCTACAATGAATAGCGACCCTCTTCTCCTATTATGAATAGCGACCCTCATTTCGTATTATGAATAGCGACCCTAATATCGTATTATGAATAGCGAATCTCTACTCATATTATGAAATGCGACCCTCTACTCCTATTTTGAATAGCGGACCTCATTTCACATTATGAATAGCGACCCTCATTTCATGTTTTGAATAGCGACCCTCATTTCCTATTATGAATAGCGACCCCCATATCGTATTATGAATAGCGAACCTCTTCTCGTATTATGAATAGCGACCCTCATTTTGTATTATGAATAGCGACCCTCTACTCCTATTATGAATAGCGACCCTCAATTCGTATTATGAATAGCGACCCTCATATCGTATTATGAATAGCGAACCTCTTCTCCTATGATGAATAGCGACCCTCTACCCTATTATGAATAGCGACCCTCATTTCATAATATGAATAGCGACCCTCATATCGTGTTAAGAATAGCGAACCTCTACTCCTATTATGAATAGCGACCCTCTTCTCCTATTATAAATAGCGACCCTCATTTCGTATTATGAATAGCGACCCTTATGAGTAATGAACCATATTTCGTATTATGAATAGCGACCCTCTTGTCGTTTTATGAATAGCGACCACGATTTCATATTATGAATAGCGGTCCTTATGATTAATGACCCTTAATGTGATTCATGAATAGCGACCCTCACCTCTCGTTATGAATAGCGGTCCTCATGATTAACGAACCTAATTTCTTTATGAATAGTGATCCTCTTTTACCATTATGAATAGCGGACCTGCAGGTATGGGAAGTTACACGTAATGAATAGCGGTCCTTATGAATATTGGTCCTTATGAATAGCGGTCCTTATGAATAACGGTCCTTTTGAATAGCGAATAGACCCCGCTAGACCGCACCACTTCTTCACAAAGCGATTTTAAAGTATATGTAGCGATTTACGTATATATATTATGTCATATTATTCACTGTTAGGTCAAATCTCAATGATGGAAGTAAGTAATTTGAATTTATTTTTAGTTTGTACGCATTACGAACGAGAAACGAATCAATATTCTTTAAACAATTTTCTATTTTGCTGAAGAGATAGATATTAATGAATGTTTGAAGAAGTAAGGTTCTTAGGAATAACTACCCCGAGATATTTATGTACTTCATTAATATTTAGGATATATTTTGGTCACGATCAATTGGGCGAAAAGAATTTCCGTTTCGGTTTAATACAATTTTGAGTGGACTATTAGGCTATTATTATTATCATCATCACCAAATAAAAATGTAACATCACTCAATCTACCAGACGAGAAGGACAATGATCGGCACTTGGACGGCTTGCAGATTTACAAAATGCTTTTTTCTGAAGCTTATTTTTCAATTTCTTCAAACTGTTGAGCGCTTAAGGGGGTCTTGAGAAGAACTTCACCGGTCCAGACTTCAAAGTCTTGAATTTCTTGGAAGAATTTGTGTAACAAAGCAAAAAAAAAACAATGTCCTGCTTCGTTGGGGAAGATTGCTCCTAATGATAGGTCATGGTGAAGGGGGCCAGACGGGCTTTTAGGTCTACGTTAACATCGGTCCATCTCGTCAGTGATAGCTCGGGTAGGGTGAAAAAGTTGCCATAGTTACGGCAGCGGAAGGGTTCGGCACCATGGTGAACGGTCCAATGCACACGTGAAGCAACACGGAACAACTCAGCAAATTGCCGATTAAATTGCATGATGATAAGTTTACTAAGAATCCACCAATTTATTACATTTATACTATACGCAACTCTTGTTTATTTCAAACTTGTTCATTTCAATCTTTAAAACCACTCTTTAAAAAATAAATCTAAGTCTGCACACATTTTTTTTCTTCAGGAATGTATGTCTTTTGTTTTGTGTGGATGTTGTACCTTTTAGAACCGAAGTTGGATGTAGTACTTTTTGGAAGAGAAAGTCTTGCATACTGTATGCAAATTACAAGGCATGACTTGAATGGACATAGTACCTTTTGGAACCGAACTGATTATTTAATTTTCTTTTCCTTTTTTTTTTTTTTTGGGGGGGGGGGGTTCAGCTTTTTGGAAGTGTCATTGTATAAGGCTACTAAAAATGTATAGATTAATGGCCCCAAAGTATCAATTTTGATAACAAATTTATGTTGTACTTGACGTCTTTCTTTGTCCGAATAGAAATACATTGATTAATCGTCCCTCATCTCGAGATTGTTGTAGATAACTGATCTATGACTGAAAGATATTCTTTTTGTTTTAACGTCGACCAGTATTTCTTTTGTTAACTCACTCATTTTGTTACTGTCGGATAAATTCATGAAAGAAAAAAATATATATGAAACGTTCATGATCATTGTACAATGAGTATTGTACAAGATATAAAGATCTGTATGATCCATCAGCTGTGTTAAAATTATAACGTAAAGAAAGTGAATGCAAAATGAACGCTGCAAATAAATATTTTTGCCGTTAGCTGAAATAAATTGCCCCTAGTAATGATGTTTTGGTCATTTGAGCAACTTTTGGCCCAAAATGATAATTTCGGTCCCTTTTGATCGTTATCAAAAAAGGAGATTTTATGTGCCTTTCAGTTTCTGTGAAAGAATGTGCCCTGATGCTAGAAATAATGGTGAAATTGATCCCCATCAACAACAATGTGGTCATCTTGGTCACTTTTTCGTATTGTTTTCTTGTCCAAAATCAGGCCAAAATGTCAGTCAGAATCAATTAATGGTTAGGTTTGAGTAAGTGTTTGCAGATATCAGAACAATCCATACGATTGCATTAATTTACACATATCGGATCACTTTCGTCATTTCGATCGGTGGTAGGCATTTTGATGCACAGCAGTGGTTGAAAGATGTTATTAATATTAGTGATAATACGAATACTAATATTACTACTACTACTAGTACTACTACTAATACTAATACTAATAATAACGGTTAGTGTGGTACGGTATGTCACTGAAACAGCTCCCGTAGGATTTTTGTGCCAAAGTAGATTTTTTGTTTTGCATTTATTGGATTCATTGGGGTCCAAGCTGGGTTCAAACTTTCCCGAAGACACCAAATTTCCCTATTGCGCGTTATATAAGCCGTTTTGGCGCCCAATATGGACCCACCAGGAAATTAAGGACGGGTCTGAAAATTTGAACCCATTATTTTTGGCCAATTGGGACCCTTTTGAAGCCAAAACAGCAACAAAAACAAAAACTTTGGCACAAAAATCCTACAGGATTACATACCATACCGCACTAGGTGCTGATAAAGCGCTTGCCACTGAAGTCTCTAGATGGAAATTTGACCTGTCAGGGCCTGCCGATGTGTGCGCAGTTTAATGTGCAGTAGCCGTGCAGTCTCCGCAGCCTCCGCACGGAAATCGTACGGAGCCCGTGTAGCTTCCGTGCAAAGATGACTGCTCAATATCACGGATACTGCACGGGCAGCGAGCAGCAACCTTGCGATAGCTGTGCAATGGCCGTGCGAATGCCCCACGAGTCTACAATCTCTGTACGATTTTGTTTGCCCCCATGTTCACCGAAAAATCGTACGTTTGCTGCACAATCAATGCGAGGCCTCCGGACGATGCCCGTGTGGGGATTGTGCAATGCCACCTACGACATGTATACGGGCTACGGGCTTACGATTTTTTTTCAAATTCATTTAACTTCTCGCAAAACAAAATCGTAAAGGCTGCGGAGCCCGTGAATCCGTACGAAAATCTCACGGCTGCCTCCTGCCTCCGCACAGAGGCCGCACGGTAAAGGGGATACGGGCAGGATACGGGCTCCGTAGACTAATCGCAGGTCAAATGTAATCCAGGCATAAGCTGATGTGGAACATTTAAATGCGCGACCCGACTGCAAAACGCCTCTGGTTATGTCTACTCACGAATGTACACTTTTTGTACACTCTTAATGTCAGCGAGTAAATTGTGCCGAGTAAAACAAGTTGAGTAACAAAATGAGCAATTCAGTACTCAAGCTGGAGTAAGACCTTAATTTTAGTGGTAGTCGTCACCCGAGTAATTTGTTACCTTCGATAAAGAGTAAATCAATGACTCAACATGTAGTAAGAACTTCGTTTGTGTCAATTTTGAGTAAACTACGGTTGTGTATTACCTGTCTCGTGCATGCATGTGCGCGTGCAGAGAGGTCGATGCAAAATAACTGAGATAGATGTGACACATTGGGACGAAATTCGGAGCTCATTGATCGAGCTTGGAACAGCTCCAACCGACATTTCTAGGTAAGAAATCCTCATGATAATATTAAAAGAGCTACCGTGTGGTATTTAGTCAAGTTTCAAGGACACTGTGTTGATCAACATTGTGAAATTATTGTTGTCACTGTCGATTAATTTAGTGACCGGTAATAGCTAGCCTACTTTATTGTATTTGTATTAAACACGTATTGGCCTGAGGTAGGCCTATTGATGCAGATGGTTGTAGGACAATTACCCCTGGGCAATCGGCCAATTACCAGCGGGACAATTACGCCCCCCCCAGAAAATAACCACTTGAAGACAACCACCCCAGAGGACAATTACACCCTAGGACTCGGAGTAGGACAACTTCCCCCCGATTTTATCAAAACCAATTAGTTGTTATCATCCTATCGAAACTTAATGCACATAAATTAACCTCTACCTTGTTAATTCCTGTCATGTTAACAACATATCGAAATGTTATCATTTTAGGAAGGAACTGGCTTGGACTTTTTTTCTGGCCTCCTTCAGAGGAAGGAGCCAACTGCTTTTGATGGTACTTTGAGGGACACCAATGAAGCCAGGACAGTGTTACGTAGTCATCGAGAGAAGCGCCTATTCATGCTCTTCATTGAAAGCAGCAGTTGACTACTGCTACAAGATGTTTCAAATACTACAGCTGGATTACCCTGCCCAGGCAGCTGTCATATGGGACTTCTTTGTCGTCTCATTTATGGAATTCGTACCAAGGATTTTATTAAACCATGGACCCTAGTACAGATGGACTAATAATGAGAGTCTTTCTTTGATCACATCATTCCTACCGCCACCTGATAATATGTAGGCCTATGTTGATGAGGACATTTATTTGAAGCGACAATGTTTATTATGTAATCACGCATCATCACAGACAAAAGAACTTTTACATTTCTTCAGATTCTTTTCGCTAGGCCAGGGCCCAGAGTGTAGTTTCAGGATAAGTATCGTGATTTAAGACCAGTTGGAGGGGCAGTGAACCCCAAATTATGACAATTTGTGCGATATTAGATTGATTATTAAAGAAGTGGACACTGCATGGTGGACATACATCTGGACTTGCAAAACTCTGAAAAATACTTATTCTTTACTGTCATATTACCTTCTATTCCTTGGAAATGGATAGGATAAGTTTTAAAATGAAGTTTAAAATCATTGTGTTACAGCCAAATTTTCTCGTGTAAACTACTTCTAATTTTCTATTGAAGACTTCATATACGTTAATATTGTACGCCACAACTGCACATACATTTCCGTGATTTTAAGCGATTCAGCTTCTTTTGCGCAGGCATTTTTTTTAGAGTTCCAGGCATAGTTCTGTTTTTTTTAATGGCTGACTGGCGGCGGTCGTGATGAGATCAAAGCCTGGAAGCATGTTTGGAATGTCATTATGATACTTTTGACAGAGTCAGGTACCGATCAGTGTCCATTTGTAGTAGGTCCACGATTAAATGACCTCGCTTTCAATGGCTGCCTGCCGTAGCAACAAACACAATTGACAACTCTGTTTCGTTGAAGATCAGCCATAGAAAAAAAGACCTCATGCATGGCTGATTGTCAACGAAACGGTGTTAAGCCTTTTGTCAATTATGTTTGTTGGTACGGCAGGCAGCCAGGGGAAAAGAGTTCGTTTTAATTATGGAAATGCAAGCATTACTTTAAACAAACATAACTTTTTATTCCTAGCTCATTTTTCCTGATTGAGGTGTCATACTAAAGGGCATAAAATGAACTGTATATAAATGTGATTTTATCTTTGAAATTCAGATACCGTCCGCCTTATGACTTTTTGGTATCCTTTCTTCAAATTTATTTTGATCACTCATGCGTGCAACATGCATCATGCTAGTTGCATTAAATAAAAGAGGAGGATCTAAGCTTTACAAATATGTGTTATTTATTAATTGTGATTAGGTTATGATAAAATATCGATCATTCTCGGTTTCGTTTTTTCTGGGACGCACTGTAAAAATATAAATCAGGAGATTCTTATACTGAATTAAACTTTTTTTTTTACTTGATTTTCATTGAAGGCGTTAATCCTTGTCAATATGTGTCAAATATTTAACTTACAGAATTGATGCCAAAAACTTGAAAGCTCATTACGATGATTCGATGTAAAGTAACATTGTTTTAAAATTGAAATTTTTAAACTACATACTTTTTAATATCATGATTGATGAGAAAACTCTGAGTTTTCACTGTGATTCAAACTGATTTTGGAAATTAAATTCCACAAATTATGTTTAATACTGATATTTAACATTCAGAATCGATGCCAAAAACTTGAATGATGATGCGATATAAAGTAACATTGTTAAACGACATACTTGTTAATATCATGTATGATGAGAGAACTCTGAGTTTTCACTGTGGTTCAAACTGATTTTGGAAATTAAAGTCCACAAATTATGTTACTGGTATTTAACACATAGAATTGATGCCAAAAACTTGAATGATGTGGCGATATAAAGTAACTTTTTTTTTAATTGAAATGTTTAAACTACATACTTTTGGTATGGTATGGTATGGTATTTTTATTGAATCATGCATCGCAGTTACATATTACTGAATTGCACATTGATATAAGTTGCATTCCAAAAACGAGAGTACAATTTAGAGCAGTATCGTTTACATAATTATAAGTACACGTATTATTTCACATGTTTATCCTAAATTTTGTATATACCAAATGTAAAACAAAAGCAAAAATACGAAGGAAAAGGGGAATATCTACCTCAACAAATTATGAATTCAACGTGAGGAAGAGAGAAAGAAAAGATGTAGACAAAAGAGGTTGTTAATATCATGTATGTTTACACTGTGATTCAAACTGATTTGGGAAATTAAAGTCCACAAATTATGTTACAGAATTTAAAATGTCGTTGACTTTATGTTATTTGCATAGTGTGTGAGTGAAGAACTTCAAATCATTGCTAAATTTAGAAATCAGGCAAAATTATGGTTTATATTCTCTATTGACAAATAATGGATACTTAACAGCTGTTAAAAAAAGAACAATATTAATCAGCGGTTTAGTCAAACCCTTAGACAAAAAGTTAAAACCCTAGTTGAATCCACCTTTGTTTTAATCAGTATTGAGTAAAAACATGTACTTAACTTAGTACATGTTTTTACTCAATATTGATTGAGCAACTAAGCGTTACCCAGATAACATCATACTCAATATTTGAGCAACAAATTGCTCAAACAATTTGAGTCAAAACATGTACTCGTTAATTGAGTAAAATTTGGCTCAACTCATGAGCAGTTTCTTACTCGACATGAGTTGATTACGTTTCTACCAAGTACTGAGTAAAAAAGGGAACCGCTCAACAAAGGAGTAAATATTGAGTAAAGGTTGACTCATTCAAACTGAGTAGAGATTTAGTCTTGTATTGAGTAATATTTGTACTCAACAGATAAGTAGATTTGTTACTCAACACATGCTGAGTAAAGTTTACTCAAAAGTCGGGTGGTTCCCTTTTGACCACTCAAAAGAGTAACATTTTGACTCAAATTGAGCATTTTTTTTTTAGAGTGTAGGCTTAGTGTTATTGATGTACTTTAAAAACTGTGAATTGAAGTTTATATATAAAACTCCCACAGATGTCATTCCAAGTTCTAAGAGAATATCTTTTTTTCTTCACAACAGGATCGCTTTTATACAACAAAATCAAAGTTGAATTGCAATACCATGCTGTATTTCTTTTAGAACCATGTTTGGATTACGTGATACGTCTCAGTCATGTCCGCATATTTTGTTGAGAGATGCACAAAGCTATTGATATCGCATTGGCTTGATTTTTCGAGATTGGTGGCTATCGTGTTCCGCGATTTCTTCCGCCTAAACACATCTTTGAGACACACGAAATGCACCCATACCAACTGCATTGCCACTAAAATATTTTGTTCATGATTCAGGAACAATTCATAATTTTTTCACAAAATGTCGAATTCATTTAACTGCTAATTATCATAAGTATTTGCGTTGAGTTGAATTGAATTGAAATTATTCAACATCATTTACATACATTATGAAAATGAAAATAAACATTTTGTATTTTAAATATAACAACATATGTACATCGATTTAACTAATTTCAGAATTCTCCCCTCAATATTTTACATTTTCTTTGAAAATAACTGGGCTACTACAATTGACAAAAAAGATCAAAGATGTTTCATTCTTCGTATCATCTCATTCATTTTATTCCAACTAGGAAAATCTAGTTTGACGAATCAAAAAGGAGTTGACACAAGCAGCAACAAATGAGCCAAAAGCAATTTTCTTCGTCTTTCCCTCCACCCCGTCCGAATCCAACACCGAGGATGACAATGACTGCCATAACACAGATGGAACCAACAGCAATGGCGATGATGATGAAAGCATTGGTCCATGGTATCATTTGTCGGGCAGTGTCGGTAATATCTATCGAATAGAATAACAGAAACAGGTAATATCGAATTTGTTTTGTTTATTATTGCATTTCGTGGTAGCTATAAAGTTATTACGTTTTTAATCGCTCCTCTTGCAAAAATGTACTCTCGAGTTTGACATTACTCAATGGTCAAATTACATTAGACAGTAACAGTGGTAAGCTGGGGTTTAATACTATGGGAAAGCGTAATGATAATGCCCGCCATTTAGACGTATATCCCACAAGACTGACACCTACATAAGTTTCAATATAACGACAGCCCACGAGACCGACAGCGTTAACTTTAAGGCAGAGTTAACGCCCTTCTTGCTCTAGGCAGACGTTTCGATGTTTGATATTGCAAAGGTTTCCCCTTGTCATGCTGTTTATTTAAACTAATGTAACCCTGAGTCCTGCAATTTTTCCCCGTATAATTCACCCCTTACCTTCGAAGCGTAATATAAGTAGCGAAAGCTTGATGGGCTCTAATCGCAACCATGATATTTTATTTTATTTTATTTTATGTTATTCTGCATTCATGTGAGTACACAGTTTTTCGATAACAATAATAATAAAAAGTACAATAAGCGTTTTTCTGACAACAAATCCTAAATAATGAAATATATATATATATATATATACTTAGATTTGGTCTATTCCTCCGTACAGTGCTCAATGCTCCATTAGTCTGCCTTATCCAATATATATATATATATATATAACAATTTTTTTTTCAAAAACGAAATGATAAACTGTCATAATACGAAATTTCCTCAAACATTACAACAAATTATACAAATATTTTCGGAAGATGGACTGTCATTGTAAGCAGATTGCTTTATAAAATGACAGCCCCAGACAAAACTCGTGAAATAGATTCACACATTTATTAGGCAAAGCGAATAGGGAATTGATAATACACATTTTGATGATGGTGATATTGACAATGCAGATGAGGATGATGATGATGACGATGATGAAGATGATGACGATGATGATAATGATTGAATGAGAGAAGAGATGACATTATGATAAAGACTGAAGAGTTGACACATACATTTTACCTTGAATATTTTGATAATAACATCGTTTTAACTTTGGCCTTAAATGAGTAGAGTGAGCAATATGATTCAATAGATTCTGGGAGAGAGTTCCATAGGTTAGAATCATGGTGTCTTATGGATATATGGGCAATAAGTAATTTCGACTTTACTATATGAACATTTGAGGAATTACGGGAAGGATAAGAGTGAATGGCTTTATTCATAGTGTAAAAGTTTTGAAATGAAAGAGTGAGCATACTAAACATGATCAGTAAACTCTGTAGCGATTTAATGTCGAATACTCTTAGGGTTTCCAGTTTTTGAAATATTGGACTTGTGTGAGATAATATGGTAAACCAGTTCATATACTGGAATATGTGCCTATTCCGAATTACTTCAATGTTTATACATGTCCCTTGATTTGTATTATATAGACACCCACAACATTGTGCTAAAGATACTTTGTCCCTTTTGCAGCCAACATTTAATTCTGTAGAACTTTGCATGAATTATGATTATGTCATGTTTGTCCTATCTGTGAAATGTAAACGTTATCAGTGTCCCATTATTCAAATTATGCAAGGAAACCTGTTGACCTTCGAGACTTCACTGTCAGACAATATTGAGTGACTGACATTTTTTTTTCTCTGGTAATAACATACATCAAATGATATGTAACAGGTACATGAGCATTTGTCCACATCAATAACCCACTACATGTAATGACCAACATTAAACTGATTGAATCTTTGTGCAGCACAAAACGTACGACCATTCGGTAAAAAAGGTCTGAAAATCAGACTTTTACTGAGGTGATTGCAATACTTAAGTCAATTCAACAACTAATGGTCGTTATTTTTTTATACCAAAAGCCATTTTCAAGCCCTCTCTTTTTGAGGAAAGTTCTTAATTAGTATTGTCTTTCAAATTCCGTTGAAATTTAACCTTTTCACTTTTTGGCATGCAAATGGAACATAGTACGTTTGAAGCCCGTCTGTACTAGTTTAGTAAGGTGGGATTAGACCTCCTTGCAAGGTCACTGACAGGTGGTTATTACATCAAATTAGCTCTCAATTAACATAAGAAAAAGAGGATCATGGGAACCAACAGGCACCAATTAGGCATTTTTTGCTATATAGAGGGCGCATGTAGCTATAGGTAGTGCAGTGGGGCTTTAAGTTACACTTGATGAGCTATTTTCTTTGGACACCGTCCCAAAAGGGGAAAATATCATATTAAATCATGTCTATGAATGATAAAGAGGCAATAACAAACCTCCATTTTCGTTTAGATAAATCGTAAGTTCCCTGAATAGCAGTTTTGAGTAGTACGTAGAGATATAAAAATATGTCACATTTAAAAAGCTTTTTCTCGTTTCTTTGCAAAAACTTTTTTATTTGAAATAAAACGCGTGATAGATATATCAGTATATTGGGACATGCAGTTATATATAGATAAAGCCATTTGTAATTATAGCAGGTTTTTAAAAACTTGTAATACGTAAATCTATTTTACATAGTTATTTACCTTCTAGGGCGCCATCTTCAGCTACTACAGGGGCTCCACTCAGTGCTCTGACATGGGCACAGACGAGAAATACAGCTATGACTGAAAAAAAAGGTGAACCGTTCTTATTTCTACATTTAATATACATTAATCTTCTTTTGCAACTCTGCAACCAGTTGTAAAATGGCTGCTGAGAAGGGAGCGGAGCGTATGTACTATCATGTGCACATTGGCAATTAATTGCAATGACAGAGATAACGTTCATTAATACTAGAAAGCTTTTAGAGATACTAACGTGTGTTCAATCAATAGCTAGTCACTTGATGACGACTGCAAGGGTCGCAAATAGCATATGTAAGACCCAATGGTTATTTCATCAAGCCTTGAAATTGATCGCATCAGTTTTATGGTCCATCCATCCAAAAAAAAAAAAAAAAAAATCGATATCAGCTTAAAATTCAATTTAATACCAGAAACAGGACTAAGTGATGGGTGGGGGGGGGGGGGGGGGGGGGGGGGGGGGAGACACAGTATAGAGAAATCGACTGCTACGAGAGGACTGGCTGTTTTTGTACGCTCAAGGGGAAGTTGCATCCGCTGCTATCGCCGAGGGGTGATAGCAGCGGATGCAACTTTTCCGCAAGCCAGTATAGAAACAGCCAGTCCTCGAATATTAACTCTTATCCTGCCACAGGGCTAATCCCCCCAGTGCCAGATTTATAACGAGATAATCGGATTAACGCGATGGTACTAACAATAGCGCGTGCAAAACACTAGGCACAGTCCAATGGGCATGAACAATGACTGCTATTACGAATGCGTGCTAGCATGCAAGAAGCAGAGTAACAATAGCGTGCATGCAGCCTCATGGCAGGCTATGAGTTAAAGCAGTCGATATCCTTTTTATATACCGAATTGACACAAAAATCTATCAAGAATGCTTACCTTATCCTTGTATTGAGTAAAGATTGGTTAAAAAAATCACGGAAAATCTGAAAAAACTGTCTGTTTATCTTGGCTGGAAAATCAACTGAAATTTTCGATCAGTTGGGAATCGCAGACAAAAAGCACTATTGGTGTCCGCGCTCGCTCAAAGAACAATTTAACACGTAAACCGATTGGTATCGCACCAAATTTGTATTATTTTCCTGGTAACGGGAATTTTGAGGGATCTCACTTTTGGACTATTAACAGTTTTTACCCTTTTTCGTTTCTTTACGGAAATGGCTAAAATCACGAGTGCAATTTCGACCAATCAGATGGCTGTATTTCTTAAGTGACGTATATAATGGCCACTATTCGCAGATACGTGTACTTATTACCTAAACATTGACTTTTTACAACTGATTAATACCTTTTTGTTCTTACAAATGTGTTATTTTTCTTTTATTAAGTGCTTCCTGTTATTTCTGACAATCGCCACCGTTTTCTTTTTAAAATTTACCTTTTCCAGTCTATAATTAGCCCCCTTTAACTTAATATTGTTCTTTCCATATATGCTGACACAAATGTGCCCTAATTTATTTCATAAACTGTCTCTCTCTCTCCCACTCTCTCATAACACACGACCACATTCCCATCGCAACTCTATACTTTCCGTTTATTTCAAAGTGATCGATTTGTTCTTTTACGCCTCCCCCAAACAAAAACAAAAGAATGAAAAATAAGAATAATTCACATCAAAATAGCTTTGGTTTATTATATAAGTGACCATTAGTATATTAGGATACTACCCATAAACAAACAAACCATCATTGAACCACAACATTGCCCTTCATCATCATTTCACAATTACTACCACGCGCAAACATACCATTGTTTGTATTCATTCTTTGTTCAACCCCTTTATCTTATTAAATGACACACAATATATTGCTCACATAAAAATAGAGCAACGTCGATCTGGCGCTGTTCAGTGGCTGCCGGTCTCAAGATCAATTGGGCAAAAAGAATTTCCATTTTCGGTTTAATAACATTTGGAGTGGACTAAAAAGATTATTATTATTATTATTAAAGCTTTAATGTCTAATCATTATGCTTAAACTTTAATGAATACGAGATTACATTTTGTAAATTATAAGCGACAGCAAATTCGTTCGAAGGATACAATAAGTGAATTTACAATGGCTTTTACTAAAAAACATTCGGCTCGCGGTGCGATGGAAAACTTTCGGGTCACGGCTCGTTGGGCCAATGTTTGTTGAATGTTTTCTTCAAATC
This sequence comes from Strongylocentrotus droebachiensis, assembly GCA_035222895.1. Classification (NCBI taxonomy): domain Eukaryota; kingdom Metazoa; phylum Echinodermata; class Echinoidea; order Camarodonta; family Strongylocentrotidae; genus Strongylocentrotus; species Strongylocentrotus droebachiensis. The sequence continues at coordinate 63,035 of JAVYIG010002739.1, forward strand.
GGGTTTAAAAGGGGGAACATTTATTGAAGAGGAAATTTGAAATTATCGACACTCTAAAGTGAACCTTAATTCTTGTCTTCTTATTTTCCTATCATAAAACACAATCGCAACTTCCAACTTATTGTTAAGGTAACTTTCCCCACGCACCGCCATTGAAAAATTGTTAAAAACAGTCGCTAATTAAAGATAAGATTTTCCCAGCGTGTTGGTCCGATTTGAAGACACCATTAAACAAACAAAAATTTGGCGACAATAGTCAAATTGCTGACTAATCGCCAATAACCCAAAACACAACAACAAAAATTGGCCCAGCGAGCCGTGACCTGAGTGTTTTCCAGTGCACCGCGACCCTAGTATTTATTAAAAGCCTTTTCCATGACACAAATGAAAGTGGTAGCCATTTGTTAGAACTATCGCAGCTGAGATTTGCAAGCCTATTCGAGGTACGTTTGTCGAGATAAAAAGAGTATTAATATTTGTGTAAGGAATGCTATAATTCATATGGTTGTTAATCTAGGATGATATGCATTGTCATGTATTGCATTGTATGTATTTATTAAACTTCATAGATGTACATCAATAATCTGTTTGTAAACATATATATCCAATTTACAATGCGTGGTAACAAATCAATATTCTTTGTGTAAACATATATATAATATAAATCAATTTTACAATGCAGTGTATATAGCAAAACAGAAGGAAAATTTCTATACAGCAATTTTTTTCATCGTGTAATAACATGGCACATATGCATAAAGTAAATGATAAAATGTACCATAATACATCCGAAGATTAAGATATATAAAACCTAATCAAGCAATTTTCCAAATAAATTATAACTCATGCTAAACAAAAAAGGTAAATGAGGTACATGTAATGCCTAAAATAAAGGACGGACTGGTACGTATGCGATCTATACTGTAAAATTGAACCCTAAAACATAAGATTGTACATTTTTACTTTGTTATTACAAAGTATGTAAAAGTTACCCCTCACTGCAATTATGTTTTTAGTGAACGAAGAGAAAATATTTATTATATCTTTATTGCCTAATCTCAATTTAAATATGAATTTTTCTTGACATTTGAAGTTACTAAAAATTTCTTCGGAATTGCAAATTTTTCAAGAAAATCTACTCGAAAATCTTTATATTTGTTACATTTCATAATGATATGGAATTCATCTCCTACTATTTAGGAGGCGCGATAGCTCAGTCGCTAGAGCAGTGGTCTCGTAATCCGGTGACCCGGGTTCGAAACCAAGTCGATGCGCTAGTGTCCTTTGGTAAGGCATTAATCCTCATTACCAGGTCCCTCGGAGAAGACCTGAAGCTGTCGGCCGCCTGGTTGCTTACTAACAAGCATGTATGCTTTCTTAGCAGTCAGGTAAATAACCACCAACACAAAGATTCATACTGTAAGTCTTCGCAGAATCGTAGATTCGGGGCGTTTTTTCTGGTCTTGTATATCTTCCCGTTTCTACGGGGAAGTTGTGTGCGCTCAGTCGTAGTTTATCTTAAATTTATACAGTATTTGGTATATGAGAGAAATACTTTTCTTGCTTGATTGTATTTTAAAATTGTATGAAGGTTCTGAATTATTTTCTTTACGGGTATCCCTATCATTAAATTAATCCAGTTTTAATTGTTCATCAATTCTTCTTTCCAAACGAAGTTTAAATAGCTCGACAAAATCTTTTTGAGAAATGGGTATATGCAGGGTCCAATATAGTCTCATTTCCATTATCACAAATATTTAGCGAACTAAAGATATCCCGAATTGCCATTAACCAACGGCTTTGTTCGTTATTTACTAGTTTGGGGTTTTCTTCAAAGGATTTGTAGACAAGGTAGTTTTCATCCGAACTTTGTATTCGTATCCAATATTTGAGCATGTTTATCGCAATTTGAATAAGTAGAGGCTGCCTTCCAATTTTGGCTGAAACTGCTAAATTGCTGCATTTGCGGTTTACCCATGAGATATTGTTAAAACACTGAACGTGTACTTTCTCAAAGTCGTTTTTATAGTAAAGTCTTGTTTTCCCTGTTTCAATTTGAATAATTTTCTTCATGTCTATTGCAAAAGCACCCCAAATTTCTGATCCATTAAGCAAAATAAGTTATATAGTTGCATCAAAAAGGTGCAATAAGGTTTTAATACTGGGCGTAAAAATGCCTAAAGATTTATCAAGTTTAAAAAATGCTCTACTGGCCTTATTCGCTAAGTTCCTTGTAGCTGTTTGGAACGATTAATTATTACTAATGAACAATGCTTAAATATTTCATTTCCGTTACCGAGCTAAGTTTTTCCCCGTTTATATTGAATTCACTCTTATCATTTAACCTGACTGATTTATTAAATATCATTATTTTAGTTTTGGAGACATTAATATTCAACATCCAGGAGTTGCAATATTGAATGAACTTATCTAAACAGTATTGCATTCTTTGAGGGGATTTAGAAATAATTGCGAGATCGTCTGCATACATGTAAGGACATGCAGTTGGTAATTTTTTTTCTCGATACTTTAGTTTGTCAATATGATATTAATAATCCATTTTGTTTAAGAACAACATTTGTCCGAGTTCATATAATTCGTGCTCGACAAATGTTGTTTACTCCAATTACAATGTTCGGTCGTTTCTTTTGTATTTGTTATTGTGCACTTGCAACAATAGCCACTTCGGGCATCAACATATAAGTATCGACACATAGTCATGCTAGCAGTTTCTCTAGGAAAAGTTCCAAATATGCCATCGAATTGGTTCACTGCTGGTCAGATGGAATTGCTACTTGGAAATATCTAACTTGATAGTTCAAAACGTATTAACATGAACAGGATCATTTATGGAATCTAAGTTTAGCAACAATGACCTCCATCACAGAATCATAGCTTTGTTAGAACTGCAACAGCACTTGAAATGATATGTATGGAAAGTGCGGGCCTAAATTGAAAAGCTTAACTAAGTTCACTACCCCCCCCCCCCCCCCCCCCCCCCCCCCCCCCACTGAGCGACTTTTCGGCCGGCGCGATTTTCCAATTTTCGGGAGCAAACAAAAATGAAGAAAGTTGGGCCCCCTCCCCTAAGAAATCCTGGATCTGCGCCTGCTTTATTATGCAAGATTCTACGATTAAAATCATTTAAAAGACTTGAAATCCTTGAGATTGACCTCAAGATTTACTCTCGACTGAAACAATATTTGATAAAAAATGAATCTTCCTAGTACCTTTGACTGGAGGAATTACTTGTGTTTCTGTTTTACTGGAAGTGGAAATTGGAAAAAAAGTGATCAGTCAAAAATACTGATATCTGTTTGGTATTTGTATCTGAAGCCTGGCTCAGTGGCGGATCAAATGGGACATATGGAAACGTTGTACATCCGCTCAATCTGACTTGCGTGTATAGAACAAATAAGCATTTTTGCATGAACAGATGAAGTTTTTTAAAATGTGCGTTTCTAAGGGCATTGGGGTGCCCGGGAGGCACTTGGGTAACCTTTCATTAATTATAATATAAACAAATAATATGCAATTTCTCTGTATTTTTGTCGAAACAAAATACAAATCCAGCACAATGTCGTCTCTTTTGGCATTGGGGAAGAGCAGTTCCAATCACACTTCGGCCGCTCTCGCAAGCTCTCACTCATCCCATTGTGGTCAGGCGGCTTTGGGGTGATACACCAATATGGATATACCAATCGTTAGCTTTCTTCTGGTATTAAACCTGTTTTGACTGATTGTATATTTTTGTCGAAATAAAGGAAACATAAAAGCTTGACAAATAATCTTCAGCGTCTGAAGGCCCGGATGCAAGCCCAAATAAACAGGTTCTAATGACGTCATCATCGCTAAATCGGCGTCTTGTATCGTATAATGCTACACTTTCACAATGTTTAATTATTAATACAATATAACATTATTTTGTCTGATACCACAGAAGTTTTGGGTTATATTTAATGAGTAATTTTAAAATAAGAACTATTTTACTGTTCTGATTTACTGGATTGTACTATTGAAGTCGCAGTAGAAAGAGTAGAAGGGTAGAAATATACATTTTCCAACCGCGCCAAATTTCATTTACGTACCGACATTCTGCTAAATGAGTTCCTGTTGTTTTTAAAGAATCCACTGCTTTCTGCGCGACTAAACGTCCATATGCGGAGTCGTTTATCAACTAAATGTATTCAATTTAATGAATGCTTCCTTCCCTGTGTTCCTTCTCAGGTGTTTGCGGTGTTGAAGCATCTCACTCACCTGCTTACAGTCGTTGTACTCCAATTGCCAGAACGCAAATTTCATTTTGTTTTTATAGTTTCATTCAATAAGGAAATCAAAGAAATACTATGTTCTGCACAACAAAAACAATGTGTGTCCCTATTGTACATGTAAAGTGCCTCTTCCCTCAATGTGTCATAATTATTTTACCCATCTAGATAATGGAACTACCTGCCCGATGAACCCATTTTGTGGTCAACATCTTTTATGAGCAAATCCAAGCTAACGTTTCCATATGGTAGATATGTATTTCACACGCAACACACACGCACGCAAACACACGCACACACACACGTACAACAAAATACATAGATATATAGATTTTTGGGAAAAAACACAAAATACCATGGTTGCACCTGCCCATCTGACGGAGCCCGTAAGCTTACCGGCCGGCACCCGGCCGGCACCCTGCCGGCACCCTAACGGGCGCCTTGCATTTTCACCGGATATCTCCCGGGCGCCGCAGAATATGTGACCACACATGCCGTAGAAATGAAAATCGGAAGGTTCCCGTACGGTCCCTAATTCCACGGCAAGCCGCCGGGTAGGTAAATTCCTTGCAGGTCCGGTTTATATGTGACCTAGCCATTATATGGACCCTTAAAACAATTGGTTCATAGCCAGAAAAAAATGCACCATGACCTTTGCAAATTCGGCCGATGTGGGTTTATTACATAATACCAGTGCCTCATAATAACGAGTGAGAGAGACGTTCACGGCGTTTGTCGCCAACACTGTCCAACAGTGCGTGCAACTCTTCCCTCCAGCACAAATCGCGTCTTAATTATAACCCACCAACCTACCCTCTCCAACGATAATTAAGTAATATTGACTCCCTCTAGGGCAATACGACATATATCGCACGAACCGAAAGTGAGGGGGATGTATGACAAGTCGTATTGCCCTGAATTAGGCAGTAAATATTGCTATGATTAACCATATCAGACATCTAGAGCAAATAAGAACGTTTTAATATCCTTTACTGATGAATCATGTAAAAATCCAGTAGCCAACACTTCCAGGCGCGCCGGAATCAGTTTGGGATTGTGGGGGTGGGGGGGGGGGGGGCAAACATTCCAGGGAGCTCACCTTCCAGGGGCAGTGGCGTAATGAGCAAAAACGTTTGGAAAGGGGAGGGGGCAGAAGAAAAATATATGAATCATTACCACTCTTACACGTTACATGCAGGCCCCGCAGAACGTTCAAAGTGGAGTATTAATGATCAGGTAGAGCGTAAATTGACGTGGGGTCCATGGGTGAGCCCCGGAAGCTCAGGGTTTTTAGGCATTTAATTAGGGTCAAATAAGCATATTTATATAGATACCTTATTTGTGACACTGGCAGGTCACTAATTGGCGGTGAGTCCAGAGGGCAGATCCCCTGAAGCTCAGGGGTTTAATGTATTTAATTACGGTCAGATGAGCATCCAGGGGCCCGCCTTAGGGCACCTGGTGGCGTCCAGGGGGCGGAGCCTCCGTAAGCTCTGGGGTTTTAGGCATTTAATTACGGTAGGATGAGCATATTTTGATACCCCATTTGTCACATTGGCAGGTAACTTACTTTTTCTCTTTCTCTTTCTTTCTTTTTCTCTGTAACATAATTTTTTTAAAGCGAGCCCAGCCGTTTTGCAGGCCCTGACATAAAGGCTTCTAAATAAGCATATTGTTAGCCCGAATGTAAATTTGGGAATTTCTAATTTTCAAACAAACGCATTCAAAGGTATGACTTACAAAAAGATAATGAAAAATACCGGAGAATCATGTCATTGCAGCAAAATGTGTAAATCACTGGTATAGAATAAGAAATACCCCACCCACACAGTATGCTAGCGTTCATGGGCTCCTGTCTTCTCACCCCTATAACAAGAACCACACACACTTTCCCATCCTTTCATAATATTTCCACGATATGCGCGTATCGCTATTATAAAATCCTCCATTGATAAATAAAGGTGGCATGCAGAATTTTTTGGAAATTTCATTCCTGTTAACTTTCCTTTTCTTTGAATGAAATTTCATGTGTGATTTAATTCAGGTTTTTTTTATAGTTATGTTCTTTTGGGTTAAAATACAAACCATATAATCCTTAACTGCTTTTCTTTCTTTTTGGGGGAGGTTTTATTTTATTTTATTTTTTTATTTACTTTTTTTTTAAATGTTTAATTATTTAATAATATTCTTATTTTTATAATTTTTTTTCTTTTTTCTATTTATTATTATTATTATTTTTTTTTTTTTTGGGGGGGGGGGTGTACAAATGCGTTTTGCCCCCCCCCACATTTGGGGTTGGGGGGGGGGGAAGCGAGTGCCATCCGACCTCCCCCCCCCCCCCCCCCCCACTTCCGGCGCCTATGCACACTGCACAGGGGGTGTCCTAGCACAACAAGTTGCAAAAACATCGTCAAACCAGCACTGTGCATCCAGTGCTTGATACAATTTTGTAGGTTCGCATACGCGTAAAAGATGTGCGATGAAAATTACATAATATCGGGATGTTAGCTCTACATTAATTTCCCGCTGATTTAACACGCATTTTGCCACTGACTTGTCTAATTACTCGGCAAATTACACACACAATCCCATTGACTTTCCTGAGCGGTCAATATTTTTTTCAGCCGTGGTTTTGTTGACTTATCAATTCACTTTCGAGCGCGATAACAATGGAAAATTGCCCTGCTCAGATGTATGATACGGTTAACAGTATACAGTGCGTCCCAGAAAAACAAACAAACAGAGAATTACCGATGTTTTATCAAAACTTAATCACAGTTATAATTGATAAATGACAAGCTTAGATCCTCCTCTTTAATTTGATGCAACTCATATAATGCATTTTAACGCATGAGTGATTAAAATCAATTTGACGAGATGAAACCAAAAAGTCATTTGGCGGACATTATCTGAATTTCAAAGGGAAAATCACATTTCCAGAAAGTCGAGTTTTTGCCCTTTCATATGACACTTCAATCAGGATAATAATAAGCTAGGTATAACAAAGTTATGTTTGTTTAAACCAGTGCTTGCATTTCCATGATTTTATCATATGAAATTGTTTTCACTGGCTTCCTGTCGTAGCAAAAAACGGAATAACGAAAGTCTTAACTCTGTTTCGTTGACAATCAGCCGTAGACGACAGACTTCATGCATGGCTGATTGTCAACGAAACGGAGTTATTAAAGTCTTTTGTCAATTCTGGCTTCCTTCTGCCCCTACGTAGCAAAATATCCTCCCGGCGTCTACATTACTCGCACCACTTGGATACCCCCATGTGTACGACTGGTCGGTACCGTTCGTCAACAATGCCCTCTGAAATAAGACTGCTTAACGCGAATCTATAACAATTATTAAAAAAAAAATCAACTCTTTCGCTCAAACAACTTCCATTCTTTCTTCTCCATTCTCTCCTTTCCAGCGTCTTGGTCTTTCAACATAAAAGTGGTTTATTACGTTAAACGTATAACTTCGTTTTTCAATTTCGATTTCATCTTACCAATGCTAAATAATTTCTGCAAAATTTGACTTACAATATGTATTTAAGTGCTGATATGTTTATATTTCTCTATATTTTTAATTTGTTTGTAAATTGAACATTTTCAGCCTGCGAGCTGCTTGTTTGATGGGATTTTGCAATAAACCAAACCAATATAGATTATAATTTTTCAGGGGGATATGAAAAGATAAGGTTTTATTCCTTGTAATGCTATCTGTAAAATTAAAATGCTAAAAACTGTTCAAATTCAGTATTTTTGCCTGCTTAATTTTACCTTTATTTGGCATAACATCATATTATATAATGATCATTATATTATTTGGACCCTCCGTAGAACAATACTGTTTTGCTGCAATGGCAAAACTGAACAAGCCTATCCATCCGTACTTTTTACTCATGTTTCCATTCATGATTTAGTTTTAAAGATGTTTTGGTTTATAACTGAACATAAATGAAAATCATCGTCATAATGGTTCTGATGAACTGAATGATTTTTTCATTAATATAGGCCAGGAGATCACGAACTATTTTCTTCAAGAATAATTATGCTGGGGAAATCCAAAGTGTCTTTATGAATTTAAATTTATTGAAATTTCGGAAGATGATGTTTTGAAATTGTTAAGAAAACTATCAACGAAAAGCAATTTAGATGTATTAGATATTGACAGCAAATTAATAAATATTGCTGCGTCATTTTTATCAAAAAAACTAACTACTAGTTTTAACTACTTATTAAAGAATGGATTTTTTTTTACCGACTGGAAATATGCGCGTGTCACCCCTATCTATAAGAGAAAAGGAGATAAGAGTGTCTTTTCAAACTATAGACCAATTTCTGTTGTATCCCATTTAGCTGAAATTCAGGAGAAGCTGGTTCTAAAGCAATTTAGTTCGTATTTACTCCAGCATGATCTTATAACACTTGAACAATCAGCATTCTTGAAAGATCACTCCACTGTTAAGTGCCTACACAGAATAATAGATGATTGGTTTGAAGCATTACATGCTCGTGAAGTTGTTGCTGTCTGTTTCTCTGATATATCTAAATATTTTGATGCTATATCTCACGAATTATTACTTTTAAAACTACAATACCATGGTGTACAAGGTACAGAATTGCGCTGGTTTAAAAGCTATTTAAGTGGAAGAAAACAGGCTGTCAGCCTAAATGGTAAACTGTCTAAACCAGGTGAAGTAACGATCGGAATTTCTCAGGGTGAGATACTTGGCCCCACCTTGTCCTTCTTTTTATTAATGACATTATTCAAAGTGTAAATGCTGGCTCATGTAGTATTTTTGCAGATAATGTAGCAATTTATACTACTGGTAAAACTGTGAATGAAGCTGAGTCTAAATCACAGATTTGCATCAACGAATTAGAGAAATGGTATAATAATAATAGATTAAAGATTAATATTGATAAAACTCATGTTATGGTTGTATCCTCAAGAGCTAATTGCAACCAAAATGAACTAAACGTATATTTAAATGGCACCAAACTAAAACAGGTTGATTCGGCGAGATATCTAGGTGTCAATATTGATCGTCATTTGACCTGGCATGAACATGTCAAACAAGTGTGTAAAAGCCTTGCATATAAACTTTTCTTATTACGAAGATTAAGTAACACGCTAAACACGTCCCTGCTAAATACTTTATATAAAGCAACCATTCAACCATGTATTGATTATGCATGCTCAGTGTGGGGAAACTGTTCACTTAAATACCGTGATTATATTCGTCGCATACAGAAAAGGAGCTTCCCGTATAGTGTCGAAACGTTATGGTTCACGCGATATCGTCGTCTCTAAACTATTTAAAGATTCGAAATGGCAAACTTTTGAAAAGGGTACAAGATGAAGGTTGTTTTAACTCATGCGTTCTTCGAAATGGGCCTCAGTAATAGAAAACTATCGATTTAATATCTTAGTGTCCGACACATTTCATGACCATAAAATAGCAGTTATGTTGCCAATACGTTTCTTTTACCAGTACTCTACTCTAGCTTTAGGCTTTGACCTTTTTCTGTGCTTGTAATTAAAAACAAATTACAGTACTTATTATATGGATTTTTTGTCCTGAAGTTAGTTTATATAGCTGTGCATGATCATGACTGGAAGGACATTTTAGCTGATACATATTTAAATATCAACTTGATCAATTAGTCCCTTCTCACATTAATAAATAAATAAATACGAATACAAAATCTAGCATTTCATGAAATATAATTCTTAAAATAAATAATTAAGAGTTCTGTTTGATGCTAATTACCTATTCCTGTAAGCTTGACTGCCATTGTGGATCCTTTTTTTATTAGATGTTTTAAGAGGGCAAAAATTCGTCTCGTCTGTCAGTCATCCCGACAAAAATTGAGAGAGAAAAACCCAATCCAGTCACCCTTATAGCAAGTTAACAGGAAACAGGTTTATAGTCAAGAGGCGCATGCGCAATGTAAACTAAGGTAATGTCTTTAAAAACAGATATATTATGGTCATTAGAAATGGTACGTGATGAATATTATTCCGTACGTGACATGGGACATGTAAATAAAGTGCATGTGTGTTCCGACGGGTGAAATCAAAATAATATAAAACAATAAAGAAGTTTCTGAAAAACGTTTTTGTATTCAATACAGAGATTTCATGGATAATGACCGGAATTAAATAGCATAGTGTGTATTTGACATCGACAAATTGATCATAACAATCACTTGAACAATTGTGTCTTATTCTTAGTTTTTCTTTTATCCTTTTATTTATTTATTCTCACAGTCATTACCGGAACAAAGGTTAAGACTCCAAACACAAACATTAACCTGTGACACCTGAATTTTAGTAGAGCGAGAAAACAATATAAAGACATACAATCAGTATTTCAGGAAAATTCTTTATCTTTATTACTTTAACTTTGCTTGCCGGTAATAAAATTAGAAACGAGGTGAATATCGGTTATTAACACAGTGTATATTTGACTTAGAAAATTGGACCATACAAATCACAGGAGCACACAAAACAAAGTTATTTGATTTACTTTGTCCTTTATTCTTTTATTCTTTTATTCCCACAGTCATTTCCTGAACAAAGGTTATGTCCCTTATTGGCAACAGTCTATTTCTCCAAAGACAACAATTATCTTGTGACACCTGAATCTTACTAGAGCGAGAAAAAAATATAAAGTCATAAAATCTTTATTTTATGTAAGATCTTTATTACTTTATCTTTGCTTGGTAATGATGTAGGAAACGAGGTTATTATACGTGATTAGCACAGTGTATATTTGACAAAAAATATTGATCATGACAATCAACGGAACACACGTCGTTCCCTGAACAAAGTTAAACAACTTTATGGGCAACAGTCTATTTTTCCAAATACAAGAATTCAACTGTGACACTTGAATTGTAGCTGTTATTTTCTTGATAAGTATCATGTTCGAATACAAAAAGTGTGGTAGTTTGAAATTAATATCTTAAATAGAATACTATAAATGGAAGTTACTTAAAATAATTTTGTTTAACAAGCTGACATTAACTGGGATCTTTCAGATATAAATGAAGAAACTACCATGAATCGTGCGCTATCATTCTTTTCTACCATGACTCACACAGCTTAGAAAAGAAAGCAAATGACAAGAACTCTATCTCTCTCTCTCAAGTTTACATTATTTATAACAGAAAACAAAAAGCCGAAAAGCATGTAAAAGCTTGTAAAAAAACGACATAATTGATAACCTTTTTTATCTCGGTGAAACTAAACTAAGAAACAAAGAATAGCATTCAGATACAGAAGGGCTACGTAAATGATAGCATGATATAAACGCAGAACAGTTCTGTGGAAATTACCCCGCAAGCTCGGCGTTCCGGGAAGCCTTTTTTAGTGCCTCAAAACTTTAATGATTTCAATGTTAGGGTTTTTATGAAAAAAGATACTACAGAAATGGACAAACTAAAACATCATGCTGAAAACGAAAGGGAAGTCAAACTTAACAATCGTTTTTCCTCGTAAAAATCATTTTTTAAAGACTATTCCTCTCACGGTGTGGAAGCTTTTATCTCCCCTTCTAATCAATATCGATTAAAACGGAGAGTCGTAATCAACTATGAAGTAACCTTTTAAAAAGAAAAAAAAACGACTTTTGTCTCATTTTAACGTGATGGGTTTATATTCACCCCAAAAAAGATTTTTTTTTAGATACTCCAGATTATGTTTGAGTTAAACAAAAGAATAACCTTCCACATGGTTCTTCACATACAAATACGACTAAATATATCCATAAATGATATTCAAATCATTTGAACAAGAAATCATATCTGGATAAGCAATGATTATGCTCATCACGGCCTAAATTTTGAAGCAGAGAAATACAAAAATGAATGCCAAAATGGATATTTTACAACATATGCCTTGACTTGACAAAGATAATATTGTCTGCCTTGGCTTGACACAGATGATATTAGCTATCTGGTCTTGACAAATATAATGTTAAACAGTGATGTGAAGTTAAAGGTGAAATTCAAAGAAAATCACAAATATGTCAACTAATGTATCACTAGAAACTGGTAAGCTAACATATGGCCATCGTACAAGTTTTAGGTCAACTACATATCGGGTTATTTAAAAAATTACAAATACAACCACCTCCATAGCAGCTGGGATATACGAGAGATTCGCCGGAAAAATAACGATGTTTTAATGACGTCACTATATGGACCAATAATGCCTAAGCAGACGACATCCCATAGAAAATGAACATAATTGCAAAGCTATTATTTCTCAAATTATAATGAGTTTCGTGTATATTAATGTAATGGCATGTCAAACCATTCAAAAGGGGATATGACCCGATTCTGATAACTAAAATCTCTTGCTTGTCAATACACAGGATAGGGGTTAACTAACAATCAAAGAAACCAGACTTTCAAACTGAAAGCCCCCCGGAATGATATTAAGGACGGCATTTGTTCCCTCTTGAAACGCCGAACATACCGCGGTGTGTGCAGCTGAATATACAATGACGTCTTATTTTGTTTACAAGCGACAGATTCCTTTATTTTTGTATCGCTGCATTTGTCATCAAAATAAAACCATGCGCGGGGTTTAGAGTGAGGCAATAGATTATTCATTTAGCCTGACGGTAGTGAAGTAAGATAAATAACTCAAGAGAAGATGAGAACACAGCTACTGAAAATGTGTGAGATGTCATGGGACATGGTCTGCTTGTGCAAATCATGTCCATACTGTGATCTCACACATCTCAGCAGCGTTCGGAGAGCTCTTCAAGTGCTGTGCCGGGGCTGTATTTAAGCGTTTTGTAATTTATAATAATCATTACTTCGAATGTTTCCAAGGAATGAATTTTGGTAACCTTGTCGAATCAAAGTTTCAACTTTGCAAAAATGAAAGTAAAGTTAGTTTTTTAAATCAATGAATATCTACTTGAACCATTTATTTTAGTGTGTGTGTAAGATATACAAACCCTTAACATCATTCTCACCTTTCAAACAAACAAAAATCGGTGTCATAATATTGACACGATTGCTATTCTCTCTCTTTTAAAAAGCCAATTTACTTTTATTTTCTCTCTTCAAAAGAGCATTAGCATTTCCCTCATTTTAAAGATTGTTAAGATTAACGATGTCAAGCTTCGGTATATAAAAGGAACCACACGGACACCGCCATAATCTCCCGGTTTCGGAGTACCGCGCGTAATACCATAATAGTCGTACATATAAATACAGTCATAGGAAGTCTGCATAAACATTTGCAGTGTACGTACATGCGTATCATTGAGCCAACGGGTATTACGCCCCCGTGCGTATCTAGTTCGCAGGATGGTATAGATATCGCACGTCCGTAAACCCTGTCCAGACAATGTTGTTGTTCTCTCCTTGTAAAATGACGCACTTGTGATAGACATACTTCCTGTTCTCTCTTTAAAAAGGGACCTTTCTTAGTCTTCGCTCTCAACTTGTTATCCAACAGTGTGCTGAAGTGAAATGAGTCTTATCATGATCATAATTATTTTCTCCGCCCTAGTTAACTCTTAAGAAGAAACAAAAAATGTCATAATGATCTTTCGTGTCACTCTCCTGCCTTTTAATGTCTTGACCTTCAGAGGGAGCTATACAACATAAAGAGTTTATTATTTACAATTTCATAACTTTAGACTCGATTTCAACCGCGACGATGATCACTGAATATTGTAGCGTCGCATATGCTTCCAATTTGTTCATTTGAACCAAATTCACGACCCAATACCAAAACTTTGTATTACCTTTAAACAAACCCTGTCCAGACAATGTTGTTGTTCTCTCCTTGTAAAATGACGCACTTGTGATAGACATACTTCCTGTTTTCTCTTTAAAAAGGGACATTTCTTAGTCTTCGCTCTCAACTTGTTATCCAACAGTGTGTTGAAGTGAAACGAGTCTTATCATGATCAAACCTATTTTCTCCGCCCTAGTTAACTCTTAAGAAGAAACAAAAAATGTCATAATGATCTTTCGTGTCACTCTCCTGCCTTTATTCTTACCTTTAAAACATGCATGTTTTATAATTGCATACAGCTTCTGGTCTCTCATTTAAAGGGTCTATTATTTTTCTATCCGTTTATAAAAGTATGAACGAATAATACCCCTCGGCCAGACACTTTTGTTTGAATATCATCTCTTCTCCTCCTTAGCTAAGCTTAATCTTTCACACACCCATTGAAGGCAAATGTCTTTTTTGGTTCGCTTTTTTCAAGATCTATTTAAATTTGCCTTTAAAAAAAAATAGATTTGGAACATTATTGATATGTTTTTGTTCCCGGTCTCCTTTTATATAATGCATTTGTAACCTAGATATAATTCAATTTCTCTCTCTTTAGAAGCAACCTTTTTCCCGTCCATTTAAAAAGTCGAGAGCTATAGGAATTGCAGCATTCGTAATTTTATACAAATATACCAAACTGAGAGAAAGAATAGTGGACATTATTTATCTAAGGAGGGACTGGCATAGCACAAATTCCAGTCCCTCCGAAGATAAATAATTTCCGCTATTTTTACGAACTTAATGCTTGGTATACTTGTTTTATATCCCTTCTTGATGATCCGAACCAATTAGTTACCAGCTGATCTGGATTAAGCGCTGTATAGCGCGGGGCTAAAGTACCGATGACTTACGCCGATACTGCAGGTGGCAATGGTAAGGGCAGTCCGTATGATATGGTGACCATAGTTTTTGCGTGACCTAAGTTCGCTAATCCTATCTCAAAAAATCGGTACGATTTCGAAAATCTGATATCACCAATAGAAAGAAAAATACAAAATTACCCAGAGATGGAATTTTCTCGGAATAAGGTATGAAATTATGAAAATATTGACAAAAGATCAGCGAATTTGGGCATTCATTTGCGTCCGTCCCGAAAAATGATTGACTAATACCGACAAGGGTTTGGAAATATTCAATTGAGAGCAGATACAAGAATCAAATGACATCTATTATACATGAAGTATAACATTCAATGCTGTACCAAACATATTATGACAGGTAACAATGATATGTCCCCTGTCATCATCTAAATTCATTAATGGTTCCCATTCATTTCTGAAACCCATGTCAAATTTCAAAAAACTATTTAGCTAAAAGCTAGGCAATTTCTCTATATTCAAAGGTGACCAAGCGCCCACGTCAGTGTTATTATTTACTTTGCCTAGCCTTATTACCTCTTCTGCTTTTTTTTTAGTTGATGCCCCATTACAATTTGTGAGTAATACCTGACTGCAGTTATGCTCTTTATAGCTTGAAATATATATATACATTATTTCATGAATTTTCCTATTTTTAAGGGGGATAATAGTGCAATACAATCAATTTGAATTATGCTTTTAGACTAGATTTCATTAATTGGTCATGGCGAATTATAATAGTGTAATGAAGAACAAATTATATGTAGTTAAATAGGATTTCAGAAGATCAATACAGATAATGCGAATGGAGAATGTGGGGAAAGTACTGAACAACCAATAAAATATTTGGGAATATATGTCGGGAAAAATAAAAGGGAAAATGAACGTTTAATTTGGGATGACAAAATCGAAAAAATCCAAAATATATTGAAAGACTGGAAACAGAGAATATTAACGTTTTATGGTAAAGTGTTTGTTATTAAAGCCTTAATCATTTCACAAATTGTCTATACGGCAACGGTAGTACCTGCTCCTATTTTTGTTATTAAATCATTGAATAAAAGTATATATGCTTTTCTTTGGAGTTCAAAAAGAGAAAGAGTGAAAAGAAATGTCTGTATAAATAAACAGTTAGATGGTGGTCTTGATATGGTAGACATTGAATCGAAAATAAATTCTTTGTATTTATCTTGGATAAGCAAATTATTGGATGAACAAACTTGTAGATGGAAATCATTATTCAGATATTGGATTGACAGGATTGGATTTTTTCCAGATATTTTACGATATAACTTGAATAAGAAAGATATGAAAATGATGTGTATACAACAAGGACTATCAGAGTTTTATCAAAATCTTCTTGTTGCATGGTCAGAATTTAAATATCGAGGTTTAGTTGATGTAACAGAAATAGAAGAGGAGATATTATGGAAAAACAGCCATATTACATTCAAGAATTCTACATTATTGTTTTCAAAGTGGTACGTAGCTGGAATTTCTAAAGTAAAGCACGTAATATCAAATTGTATTTGGAAAAACTCGTTTATGTTAAATAGAAAAGTTGGTATTCATCAATTATTATTTGAGTTCGAATATGCAAAATTGAAGAAATGTTTCCCATGCGATTGGTTGAATAAATTATACGTTCGACAGAATGTTGAATTAATTAGTAAGCAAAACGATTCAAATTTAATTGAGGTAGCTACAGGAGATTTTGTTGATATATCTAGTTTCAAGACGAAACATTATTATTTATCCCTCCTGAAACAAAAACTTCAAAAACCAAATGTTACACGTTACTGGGAATATTACTGACTTGAACTTACCTGTTTCTTTTAAATGGCAGAATGTATTCAATTTTAAATTTCAACAAATAGGAAATAATATGATAAAGCAAGTTAATTTTAAAATATTGCATAACATATTTCCTTGAAAACTAAATTTATGCAGATGGCGTATAATGGAAAATGACCAGTGTGATATATGTAAAGAAACAGAAAATACTTTTCATGTCTTGTTAAAATTTAACAAGGTTAGAGTTTTTTGGAAAATTATTGAAAACTTATATTATAATTACTTTCATGAACAAATAAAAATTAATGAAAAAGCGTTAGTAATAGGTTATTTTATTGAAAAAAATGGGAAAATTCGTGATAAACTTCTTGTTAATTTTAGGACAATACATAATATACATAATGCATATTAAACTTCGGTGTGATGGAAAAGAGTACAATAGTAAAAGTCTGTTCATTAATTTCAAATTAAAACTACGATATTACATAGCAAATAAACAGAGTTTTCTATTAACGAAACACAAAGACATTTTTCAAGAAATGTTAAGGTTATAACTATTTATTTAAATGCTTTGTCTTTTTTTTATTATGTTAAAATGTAAAATGATGTAAATATATATGAAATGTGAAATATGTGAAATAAAACACCTCGGTATTAAAGAGGACAAGAAAAAAAAAATTGTTAATCCAATGCAAGTACCTTGCAACAATATGATACAAATATTGATCAAATTACAATAAATTGTAAGTGTTGTACCGAAAATCAATTCGTTGATATGGTCTGTGGTTCAGAGAGTAAATAACTTGCTTTAATTCACTTGAATATTCGTATTATGTGAAAGAATTTTGAAAAGTTCAGTGTTTTCACCAAGCGTATTAGCTTAGGATTCACAGCAATAGGTGTTTCTGAGACCTGGTTTCCTACTGAAGTTGATACTAGCTTATATTTAATACCAGGTTATAATTTGGTTTCTAATAATAGACGAGATAAAAGAGGTGGAGGGGTGGCTTTATACATTCCATCCGTGATGGATTACCAAATATGTCATGAGCTTACCATTATAAATGAGTATTATAAACTATATTTGTTGATGTTTTCATACCAAGAAAGCGTAATGTTGTTTCATGTGTCGTTTATAGGCCGCCACAAAGTAATCTAAATCTCTTTATAGACAAAGTACACAATATTCTGTCAAATCCACTACTTAAAGGGATAGTTGAGTTCTGTTTTCAGACCGCAAATGCCTTCAAAGTGCATGGTTATTGTTCTTATTCTTATCTATGACATTTCTCGTGCTCTTTTAGAACCTAAAATTGCTATGAAGGTAAATTTAGACCCCAAAATGGGTGAAATTTAGCCAATACAAGCAAACCAATTCAGCTCCACTTTAAAAAAAACACGGTGACCGCATTTAATTAAAATAATACATGAACCGTATGGTTGTGCGTAATATAAGCAACACGAAAATGCCAACAAAAAAGCCAACATCGGCATTGGCTGAAATACGACGTACAGGGCGTTATTTCGTTTTTTCAACTTTTTGTAACAGTTTTTTAAATTTGTCAATATATCTAATATTTGTGGTGGTACACAAGTATTTTAGAAATCATTATATTTCAGCCGTCTCTGAACCGATTTTGATCAAACAAAGATGATTTTGTCATTTAAATATTATGTTCTTTCAAATTTGACACTCAGTTTTTCATTATCTCATAAAAAAATTATTTTGTGTAGCGCCCTCTGCAACAGAACTCAACTATCCCTTTAATAACAAGACAATTTTTTCTTATGGGTGATTATAATCTGAACTTGCTCATTTGCGATGGAAATAGCTGTATTGATGACTTTCGAATCTGTTGGTGTCCTTTTCCTTGATGCCTTTAATCACTAAACCTACAAGAGTGTATAATAATTATTCTACCCCATTGACAATATCTTCACTAATTTTCAACCCTTTCCAGATGCTGGCATCATAATTTCTGATCTATCTGACCATTTTCCTATTTATGCCAAGATGCCATTAAGCAAACCCTCTTTCATTACTAGGCAAAATAAACATGTTCGTATGAGCAATCCCGTACATATTGCAAAGCTTAAGGAAGCCCTAATTGCAACTGACTGGAGTGATGTTTTACTTGATCAAAATGTTGATAGCTCTTTTGATAACCTCTTTAGAAAATGGATATTGCTGTATGATGAGAATATACCTATATGTAAAAGGGATAGCGGAAATCAAAGGAAGATCCCCCGAATGCCATGTGTTACAAGATCGCTATCGAAATCGATCAGTAAGAAAAATAAGCTATATTATAAATACAAGACAACTAAATCAGAACAGTCACGCTCGAATTACACTAAATATCGGAACACCTTAACTACAACCAACATTACGTGCTCCAATTTTTTTTTTACTATAACCACTAAGTTTCAAGCAACATTGAATGATATAAATAGGAACATGGAAGGTAATCAAAAATGTTTTTAAAAGCAACAATAAAACATCCAGCATAATATCTTTGCAAATTGATGGAAAATTAGTAGACGATACAAATTCTATTGTTGAAAAGTTCAATAATTATTTTTGTATTATTGGTCCGAATTTGTCGGAGGGTATTCAAAATTGTGATAAATCATTCCATGACTTCTTAAAAGAACATAACCAGCAAATCTCTAAAACCACAATTAGATAAGCTATTCTTGGCTCAAAAGAGGGTAATACCCAAATCTGTAATGCTGACTTTCGTGCTCATATAAATCCTCTTGTTTATCATCATAGTATTTTAAAGGTAGAATATATTTATCATATGCAATTGGGTACCTTAATGTATGATCTGAACTCAAGTTTACTGCCACTGGCATTGGCCAAGATTTTCAAGAAAAACAATCAAATTCACAATTATGCCACAAGAAGTGCTTCTGCATTCTACTTACTCCATGCGAGGACAAAGTTTACTCTCAACACTTTATTTTGCACTGGACCAAGGTTTTGGAACACTCTTGACTCAAGCATTAGCAATTCTGTCAGTATATTTGTCTTCAAACGTAAACTGAAGTTGTACTTATTGAATAATTTTAAATGATTAGTTGATTCTTAATGTATGCTATCGTGATTTATGTTTGAACTTAATCCATTCCTCAATTTACTACTGTATAGCAACTGCCGACTTACCTTTTCCTTTCCTTTTCTCGCCTGTACCTAGCTTTCAGGTTACAGTGAAAGTGTGTCCATTTTTCTTTCTCCCCCCCCCCCCCCATCTCTCGAGCTCTTAGGCTCTCTCTCTCCCTCTCCCGTCCTCTCCCTCTCCATTTCTCCATCCCACGTTATTATCACTCTTATCGCCCCCTTTTTTACATAGTCTCTTCTCTCCAGCCTTTTGTATTACTTAGTTTAGCCATGTTTATAAGCATATGGTTATAGTTAATAGTTATTTGATTTTAGTACTTTAGCGCCTTTGGTGACCATTTCTTGTATTAATACTGACCTCTACAAGCTAAGCTTTAATTAGGTCTCCTAGTATTTGTTTCTCTCACTTAAATGCATTATATGAACTTGATCCTCATAAGTGTTCCTTTTATATACTCTACATGCTATAAATTTGTTAAATCGTTTTACATTTACAAGAAAGACAAAATAAACTTGAACTTGAACTTATTCTTTATAGTGAAATTATCCGGTTCGATTTGTTTTCCGGATAATCGCCTATAAACGGGAATGAGCAGTTTATATCTACGTGTATTATCCTGATACATATACATTGCTGCGATTTAGCCAGTTAAAAGGCCGTGAATAAAAGTTCATCGAGCTTTAGCTTGAAGTCACTGCAAAGTAATGGGGGACTGCAAGGTCATTCTGGGATTTTAGTGTCGGGGTCATATATTCCGATTCTGTGATCATTCCGATTTCCTGTTTCTCTCCGCTATGTGCACTCTATGGGAACAGCGTGAGTTTCTACATGTTCATGCACTTACGTTATCTGGTTTGCTTCCCCTAAAATATCCTTCTAAAAGAAGGGTTTTTACACCCCCAAGAAGAAGGATTTTTGTTTTTTTAATTCTCACGGTCTAATTCTCCAAAGACAAGAATGAACTTGTGACACCTGAATTTTAGTAGAGCGAGATAACAAAATAAAGAGATAAAATCTTGTTGGGGGTGTAAACTCTTTATTGTTATTACTTGAACTTTGCATGGTAATGATGTTGGTAAACGAGGTGAAGATCAATGATTAACATAACGCATATTTGAAAAACTAAATACTGATCATAACGACCACAGGAGCACACGAGAAAAGCTCTTTTAGTTTCATTTTTATCTGTTATTCTTTATAAATCCTGGCCTGACAACAAATATTATAGGCAGTTTTTATGAGATAGATATTTGATATAAGATGAACAAATATATTGATATACAAATTTTGGCGAATATTTATGATATCTCACTTTGCTAGAAGATAACGTTGGTAATGAGAAGACAAACACTAATAATTTACGTAGTATTTACATTTGATGCCGACGTCAGCAAAAACATCAAACATGACATCCGCAGTAAATGCACAAAGGCGTTCGGATTACTCTCCTGGTTGACTTTGACCAGTATCTCATTGCAAGGCTCACAGACTCATTACATCAATAGCTTTCTTTGACAAGGATTGTCTTAGGTAAGAAGCCATTTGAATAATTATTTCAAATCATTTAAAGAAGAATTTCAAGGTAGAATTAACTTTTGTTGTTTTGTATGCATGCTATACACTCCATTGCTATTATGTTGCAGTTCTCTTCTTTTCTCTCTCCAAGCTCGCTATCCCCTTCTCCTCCTTGCCTTTACCTTTCTCCCTTTCTTCTATTCATAATGTATATGATGTATTTGTGTATCCGGGCGTACCCTTTACAGGCTTTGTTTATCGGGAATCGCGCCTTTTTTCTCGTAATACAAGATCTTAAATTATATTTATGTTCCTACGTATAAATTGTATTGTTTGAACAGATGTAAAATATGTTGTCAGATTGAATGGAAGAAAATAAGTGTTCATTTGAATTGAATTGAATTGAATATTTTGCGTTGTTTATGATGTTTTTTTGAAACATGTTTTTAACACAATCGCAACAAAAACATGTATTTTGGCGTTATTAGACATTGTCCTTTTGTAAAAATATTTGCAAACGAGATGTGTCCAAAACAATGCGAAGGATTTTTGAACGGCAAAATTAAAAAAGAAAAACCCTCCCCGGTGATATTGGGTAGGTATTTTTTTAGTTGTAGCTGCTAAATTTCAGAAGAATATTATGAGTTAAACTCATAGATTTTTGGAAAAATGTACCCCTTTTCAAATGTTACAGAGGGAGCCCTTACACATTAACTGCATACCTTTCTCTTTAGCATTTCGCGACAAAATTTTCCATTTTTAGTAATTCGAACTCATTATTTCCTGGTGGGGCCATCGCTGACAACATTTGGATTGATAAATGTTTCTTCTTTAAATTGCCATGAAAATGTATTTAACAAATCTTTTAAGAAAATAAAGCGAAAGAGATTATTCCAAAAAGGTTATGAGGTAAATTTTGAGTCATTCTTTCAACTAATTTATAATCAAATCATCATGACCAGAAATGTAATGAAACATTGTTTTAAAAGATTGATTGTATAATATCTATTCTCAGAAGATCGATTGGTATTGCTTTTCATGCATGCCCAATATATTTCTACACATAATTCAATTTATTTCATATGGCACGTTGCTTCTATTCTGATACTAAAGAAACAACATAAAATCAACTTGCCGTTTCAACCAATTTTGTATCAAGAACCGACGTTTATTCGTTAGCTGGATATGAAACGCTCAAGCACAAGTGTAAACTGATGCTATTCAACGCGCTTTCTTTGGACATTTACAAAAAATGCTGCGTATTACCTAAAATGATCGTTACTTTGTAGTTGTTGTTCGATCTTTTTTTAAATCCACAGGACCCTTCGGTGATCCTTTTATAAGATAGCCTATACAATTGCATTGAAATTGACCCAGTACTGTAACAAAAAAGTTGTTAATACAAATGTCATTGCATATCTGGAAACATCCTGTATTATATGTGCGTGGTTAAAACATATATTTCAAATGAAATTATCCGACGCTTAGAACACCAATGCTTAACCACCAGACCACGGAGACCAAATACTTTGTACCGGTTTGTAATGAATCCTTTGTAGAAAACAGGCGAGTTATTGAACAATGACAAGCTGCGTGCCTCAGTTGTATTTATCATAAAGTGAAATAAATTTGATAAAGAAAAAAGTTTGGTGCCTCTTTTGGACATTAATACACAATTCTGTGAAATGAAAATGGGAAAATGACCATGTATTAACTATTAATATCATAACTTCCTGAAAGTTAATCTCACCCGTTTATCCTGTATGAGTTCTTTTCTTGAATAAGATATTGCAAGAGCAACACCAGCTTCAGTTTCCTCGACTCTTGTTGCAAAGAAATTTCCCTCTCAACAATTGTTTTCTAGACCATTGATAAGGTCTTTTATCGCGGTCTAGTTTCCTCTATAGGCTTTCATAAAGATTACCTAAATAATTATAATGTTCGAATACAAATCATGTGGTATTTTGAAATCAAGATCTTAAATATAATACTATAAATGAAAAATACTTTTTTTTAAAGATTTTGTCGAACAAGCTGACAAGAAGTGTGCTTTTTAAGATATCGATACAAAAACTATCATAAGTGTTTTTTTTATTCTTGCGCTTTTGTTACCTGTCCATTCTAAATAAATATGGTACAAATTTGAGTACTGTGTATTTCATCATATTATATATGATAATAATAATGTACTTAATTGTAGTAAGATATGTTTAAGACGAGAACATTTTTCTGTGAAATCTTACAAAATTGTATGAGCTATAAAATGTTATTAAAGAGTGGAAAATACATACATCAAACTGATTTCGAATAAAAGATAAAACGAAATAGTTTTTATTTAATATTTTGTTTAAGTTTTGACAGCAACAGCGGACATTGTGTAAATTATCACTCATTTCACTGAGTATGCCTATCTTTAAAATCATACTTTTTTAATATCCATTTAGCCATTTTTTTAATTTCTATTGCTCAAATGTATGGGCGGTGATTATCATAATCCTTGTTTAGCCATTATATTGATATGATTTGATTGATTGTTTCAATATTACTTGTGAAGCTATATGATCGCATTTGTCGTATTTGTTTTGTACGTAAAGAACCATATGGAAGGTAATTTTTTTTATTTTGCTCATACATATTCAAGAGTATCAAACTCCTTTTTTTGTGTAGATAAATCAAGTCACGTTGAAATGAGACTTGACATTTTACTTAAAGATAATGCAAAGATTTGGGAATTTTTGAAAATTGGATGGATAATAATACTTTAAAATGCTGATATATTTGGATGCCCCTGTGGATGCATTATAAGCACTAGAACATTTAGCCCCTAAAACGCTTCTGCTTTCGCGAAATTGAATTATCAACAATTAACCGGTGTTCCCGGTATATTCCATATACTGCAAATAGCGCCTAAACCTATTTCATGATAGCTGCGTCCATGGAAATCTTAGAATATGCAGTTCTGATATATAATTTTCAAACAAAAATAGCAAATCGGTCGATTGTAGTTAACTAAAATTGTTTTAAAGCTAAAGTAATATCAGTCTTGAGAGGGAGCTATACAACATAAAGAGTTTAGTATTTACAATTTCATCACTTTAGACTAAATTTTTACCGCGACAACGATCACTGAATATTGTAAAATCGCATATGCTTCCAATACGTTCATTTGAACCAAATTCATGACCCATACCAAAACTTTGTATTACTTTTAATAGTTGATTCTGTTTCTCCGTTTCATGAAATTGTGTTGGTATTTAACCAACCAAAATATAAGAGTGGGATTTTAACTGGAGGTAACGTTTTTTCTTCTTCAAACCGAAACCGTAAGAGTAATAGGGTTTTAAAAATATGTATATTTACTAGAAAAAATACTTCTTAACTTTGACTTTAGTTTTGTATTCAAGCATGATGTTTTTTTTCATTTATAATGTCAAATTTCATTTTGAAAAGCTCCTAGTGTATTTTTTTTTTCTATGATCTTTTTTCAGGAAAAAAATACAATTTAAATCATTTCAGTTATGAATTCTAACGCATTTGGGGTGGGAAAGCAAGATGTTTTACGGCACTGAAAAGTCTTCCCGGGACGGCTTGCGGGGTCATTTCCATAAAACTGTTTGGTGTGCATATCGTGCTAACATTCGCGAGGCCCTTCCGTGTCCAAATGCTATTATTTGTTTCCTAGTTTTTCAACCGATTTACAAATTTGGTCAATTATGGCGTTTACAGACAAACTTTTACATGCTTTTCAGCCTTTTGTTCCCTGAAATTAATCATGTAAACTTGAGAGAGAGAGAGAGAGAGAGAGAGGGGGGGGGGGAGGGAGATAGAGTTCATGTCATTTACTTTATTTCAGAACCATGTGAGTCATGGTGGAAAAGACGAATATCACATGATATAGATACAAATCGTTAGCGTCTGATTATAAAGCAAGCTATCGTTTACTTTTTAATCAGAAGATTATTAACCCTTTTGTTTTTTCATTTATTCAAATTGCTCTCATTCTCGATATCCCATTTTGATATAGTTATCCTTTTTTCTCCAACCTCTCTTTCTTTTATGGCATCTCTCTATTATCATCATGTTAAACTACGTTTAGGACAGTAATGAATCATCTCGGAGCTTTCCGAAAAGCTATTGTTTTTTGGTGTAAAATATACACACCCTTAACATTATTCTCTCCTTTCAAACAGAAAAACAACATCTGTGTCATAATATTGACAATATTGCTGGTCTTTCTCTGTTAAAGGCCTTCTTACTTTTCTTTTCTCTTTTGGAAAGAGCAATAGAATTTCCCGCATTTTTAAGATTAAGCATGAATAAAGACACCCTGACCAGACGATTTTGTTTTATTACGCACTTGAAATAGTTTCTGTTATTCTTTTAAATTCATCTGTATAAAATTTCGCATTCAATCAATATCAAGTACGGGTAAGAATTCATTTTTTTCTCAGAAGGGCCGTCCTGCTTTCCGTTAAAGATACTTTCTCCTTTCAAGAAATGGTTACATGTCGTTTTCCGTAAGGTTCATCTTGCTTAAACTTATTTCTTTCCAAAGGTTCGTAGCTCCGAAGGTCCGTTATTCCAAGTTCATAATTCTGAAAATTAAAAAAAAAGTGGTTCGTACTTTTGAAAGCGAGAATGGGTTCATAAGTCCGAAAATGTAAAGGTTCATACATTCGACAGCAATTAGAACCCTTTATTATTTCCGGAATTACGATCCTTCGGAATAATGAATACGTCATTTGCGGAATTATGAACCCTACTTCATTTTGAAAATTTGACTAACCCCTTTTCATTCTTTTGAATTACGAATCCTTGTTCAGGTTTCGGAATTATGAACCAACTTCTTTTTTCAGAATTAAAAACCTTTATTTCAATTTTGGAATCACACATCCTTTAAATTTTTTGAAATTACAAACCCTGTTAACATTTTGGAATTACGAAGCTTTGAAAATAGTGAACCTTAAGAGGAATGTATTTAATGTTCGGAAGTACGAACCCTTTTTGATTGTTTGAATTGATTTTCCTTTTACATTTTCGGAATCATGAACCCTATTTAATTTCTGATTTGAGAAACCCTCATTTTCTTTGCGGGATTACAAATCCCGTTTGATTGCAGATTTATAACACTGAACACCGGCCGCGCGGTCGCCGTATGGTTCCCCTGCGGCCGCCTTGCGGGCGCCTTGCGGCTACTTTTCGTCTGCCTTGGTATTTATCAAAAACCTTCGCCTGCCGCAGGGACGCCCTAAGGCGACCGGGCGTCATCACCTCAAAGGCCAGCCAGACGTGCAGCTACCCTAACATATGTGACTGCTACAATATGTGACCGTGAGAATGCTTCGGCGGTCCTATAACTGGTATTGGCCGTAGACATCTTCAATTCAATTCAATGTTTTTTTCAAATTCAAAGTTTATTCAAGACTCTTCATGAAAATATTTAAAACATACAAATACAGAATGGACAAATAAAAAACAAGAAAGTGATAACATATAACAATGGCAATTTATGAGAGCATTTGGGATAGGCAGAAAGGAATGATTCCTTATATGAAAGCCTACCCCTAAAAAGCTAATACAGGAACAAAAGAAACAAGAACAAAAGAACAGAACCAAAAAAAATAAATACAAAAAACATACTATATTGTACGATCAGAGTAAAAAAAGTGTCAACCTTGCCCATGCTGTTAATACCGATTATTATAGTTATTTAACATAAATTGTTTATATTTAATTTGTAAAAGATTGAGAGTTTTGCATTTTTTAATTTCCTGAGATATGATATTCCATATTAATGGTCCTCAAACAAACAATTGAATTTTACATACATGTCGTTCTAATCTTGGGGAGGTGATAATTTAGGGCATTTCTAATAATAAAATTATGCACATCACAATTCAAGTTAAAACATGTTGATAAAAAAGTAGGCAAATTGCCATTATAACATAAAAACATGAAAACTGCAATATAAAAATTATGCATATCGATTACATTCAAAATTCCAAGCGTACAAAATAAAGGATTACAGTGAGCATAATATTAGGAATGAGTTATAATGCGTATTGATTTCTATCGATTTTCAGAATATTTAAGGGATAAAAATGAACTTTATATAAAATACCAATATGTTTTGCTATTTCATTACACACCACATTTATATGCTCATGCCACATCAATTTATGATTAATTACAATACCTAAAAACTTCAGATTATCTACACGTCCAAATTTAAGATTATTTGCTCGTAAATGAATGTCGTCAAAATCAATATTTTTATTTGTAAAACCATATACTTAGTTTTATCATGAATTAAAATCGTTTTATTATATAAAAAACAATTAGAAAGTTTAACAACTTCTTGCTTAAAAACATTTTGGTAAAACCTTGACATCAGAATGAGACATAAAAACACTTGTGTCATCAGCAAATAAAATAAACTTCAATTTATCAGATATATTGCACATGTCATTAAAAAGAGCTATAGAATTTCCCGTAATCAAAAGATTGAAAATCAAAGCACCACCTGGCCATATTCCTTCTTGTTCTCTCCTTTTAAAATCACGTACCTGTAATCTCAATACGGTTCTTTGATTTATGTTTTGTAATCGTATTGACTAAACAGCGAGATGGAGTAAAAAGAGAATCATGTATAAATAAATCTTTTGTTTGACGATTATCTTTTCTCCACTCCTATTAACCCTATTTTAAATAATCCATTAAATGTACTGCCTTTTAAGTGCAAACTTTCTTGCCGCTTTGAAAGATGATAAACTAGAACATGCTCTGATGAAGTAAATGGGCGCCGAAAGAAATTCATTGAGCACGTTATCATAGAGGTTCGACCAAGGCAAGAACATTAATTGGGCACTTCGTGTTTAAGGGCCTATGTCATCCAAATACAAGTGTATTCCTGTTGGTGTTGGGGGGGGGGGGGGGGAGAGGATTTTTTTTTTTTTTGGTCCCAAAAATTTCGCAACGACTCAGGGGGGGGGGGGGGGGGGAGGGTAAGGTCAGTTTTGGGGGGTTACCCATTAACAACAAAATGAGGGGGGGGGGGGTTTCATCAAAAATCACACACATAAAACAACCGTGTTGTTGATGAAGATGATTACATGGCGATTTTCCATCGGTGATTGGATGATTTTTGCTGGGCAATATTAGAGGGCGTTGTTTACCTCACATTTCCATATAAGTATTGTAGTTATTCATATAATAATATTATTAGGCCTATAGTAGGCATATTCATAAAGACCTAGGACTTTTCCTTTTCAATGAAATATGCGATACGCCGCATTTAAATCGGCTACAAATAACCGACCTTACTCTCAACTGTATAAGTATAACATTATGCATTGATAGAAGGACTTGGTAATTCTTCTCCCCTGTAATTACCAGAGCCGGAACTCTGACAATACGCTTTTCATTTTATCAACTTGACCAATTTAGTGAAGCATTCATGTATGGACCAACTCTTTTATGAAACGCTTATCTCAGCTGTCTGGACCGGACCCCACCCTGAGAGGAACAAACGAATGTAAAGAAGTAACTACTCTGGAAGATTACCGTTTTAAAAGAAGAAGATGTAGGCCTAAACGTAGGTCAATCTACATGACAATACAAACAACCACTCTAACTTATATACTTTTACGAGGGCATGTAACCATTTTAGAGCAGGTTTGAGTAAAATATCCCAAGTCTACTCCAAAAATAACTTACTTTCAATAGAACCAGAAAAATCAGACAAACCAATCAAAAAAAGTTTAAGCAAAATCGGATAACTAATAAGAAAGTTATGAATTTTTAATGACATAACAAAAAATGAAAATCATTACACAAATTGGCAACTCACTCATGAGTCTGTGACGTATAGTCCTCACTATCCACCAATTATTTTCTTTATATTGATAATATAAATTTCCTATTTTCACCCTAAGAATCTTATTTCTTCACACCAGCATCCAAGTTAGATTGTTAGTAATAGTTTTGATGTGTGGATGCACAAATAAAGAGTAATTTATGTCCAGTTAAATCATGAAAACTTGAATTTTGATAAACTATTTATATGAAAATCAATAATTATGAAATACAATATTCAGAAAATAGTATAAATTCTTCAAAATTCATAAAAGTTTTTGGGAGATGTCATGCACGCAATATGATACAAATCATATAACCTGGGCAAAGGCATGAGGAAATCAATTTTTGGGGAATAAAAAGGGAAATTAATGGGATTAAGCTATATAAAGCAATTGATAAGTTGTGAGGACATGACGTCACAAACTGATAACCATCTTGGCAAATTGTGTCGTGATTCTCATTGTTCCAAAGTTTTATATACTTTTTCAAAAAATCGTAACTTTCTTATAAGTTATCCGATTTTGCTCAAACTTCCTTTGATTGGTTTGTCTGATTTTTCTGCTTTTATTAAAAGTAAGTAATTTTTCGAGTGGACTTGTCCTTTAATCAACCTAAATCCGTTCTTGGTTTGAGCGGGCATATGAAATGTTCAAATGTTTCACTGTCGCTCATAAAGTTGGAATATTTTTGTTTTACCCCAATTTATGGAATTATTTTAAAAATAATTTAAAAATAATAGATGTAGATAATAGTATACATTCTCAGATTTGATTGAATAATAATTGGACAATGTGTGTTTTGCGTGACTGCTAAAGTATGTGTTTGCTACTATGCTTATCAACTAGGGGACCTACGCCCTTAAGTCATAAATGACAGTAATGTGGATTAATGCCCTACAAAAGGGCGCTTATATAGCACATCGACACGGTTGTGATCCTGGGGCCTCACAGTTACGAGGCCATTGATTTGTCACTGAACCATGACTGTTCGCAGCGGGGGCTAGGGTAGGGGGCAGTTTCCATAAATAAAAAAAACAAAGAAAATGCAATAAATTTGCAATAATTTATTGCATTTTACCCCGGTTCCCAACATAAAATAATCCTCTGTGTGCCCATGCCTTGAGCCATAATGCATGGCACCACTAGCTTTTTATTATTGATTGCTATCATTTGTGTCCTTGCCCCCGACTCGTAGTTTTTTGTTTTATACATATTGGTATTGTCTTAGTGTGCCTATGTTTCTAATCATTGTCCACCTCAACTGTTGCGTTTTTTTTTGCACTTCTTTCTTTATTGTTTCGTCACATTTAATGAAT
Source organism: Strongylocentrotus droebachiensis (assembly GCA_035222895.1). Classification (NCBI taxonomy): domain Eukaryota; kingdom Metazoa; phylum Echinodermata; class Echinoidea; order Camarodonta; family Strongylocentrotidae; genus Strongylocentrotus; species Strongylocentrotus droebachiensis. The sequence continues at coordinate 93,576 of JAVYIG010002739.1, forward strand.
TACTATATTTTCAATATCATTTATTTTCGAATAAATAAAAGACTACCAAGACTACGACGATTAACTTCTTATTAGCCACACCCTTTCAACAAAAAACAAAACAAAAAACAACGAGATGCGAAAATAAAACACACTGAAGCACAATTCTAATTTCACGAAATTCCTGACGTATTCAGAGAGGGATGGGGAAGGAGGGAGACAGAGAGAGAGAGAGAGAGAGACATACAAACATAGACAGACAGAGATAGATAGATAAATAGATAGAAAGAGAGAGAGAGAGAGACGGTTGTGATGAATTATGATTTTGTTCTAATCTCTGTCATTCATTTAGCTCTTTACATTACAAACAAAACAAATCAAATATGCGTACAAAAATTCAATAAATATGTTATTGATACAGCAACCTCATATCAAAATAAGGTTCTAAGAGATGTATAAATAGAGAAAAAATAAACAAAATTAAGCGGGTGGCAAAAACTATAAACAAAAAAATATTTTAAATTATGAGAAACGAATTCGAAAGCATTCAAAGTAAATATTATTATTGTTTTCGAGAATAAAACAATGTTCATCTCAAGATTAATTTCCCAAATAGTCCTATATTTGATTTGCACATTTAAAAGAAAGGGTATTTTATAGTGTAGATCATGGCATAATGTTGGTCAGAATATAGCTACAAAATGTGTCGAAAACCCATGTAAAACGAAGGCTTTGGCCTATTATTTTTGACTGAATGACTGAATGAGGCGCAATGAGCAATGGAAGTCGAAAGCACCGCCAAATTTTACATTACTGGCGATGTAACCGAAATCGCTCCGTCACAGCGGAAACAATCGCCGTGCGCGGGCTTGCTCTCAAAGGGTTAACAAGCAGATTTTCCACCGATTCGCAAACCAATTTACAAGTGAACCATTCTGTCAAATGAATCCATTGTCAAGTGAATCGTCTGAAAAGTTTTAATCCGCCCTAAACCCTAATAAGGCCGGGGGGGGGGGGCATTATGCCCCCCCCCTCCACGATTTCTTCGATTGTTCGGGAACGCATATGGATGGCGCCCCGCCGCTCGCTGACTTTTTTCTTTCGAGTCTTGCGCATCTTTAAAAAAAATAAAAATTGAAAATCGGACCTACAGTTACAAGGTCACGTGACCTTTTGTCTTTGCATGTCAGCCCGAAAATCGCTCATTTTTGTGATTTGTGTACAAAACATATGGAAATGTCATTTTTCCTAAAAATAGATCAAACATTGGTTAGTGGGTCTTGTTTAAAGTTTAGGTGGTTGTTTTGGGGTCAAAATAGTTGAATTGTAGTAAAAAATGAAATAAAACAACAAAAACAACAAAATACATAAGTTAAAAAAACAGTGAAATACATAAGAAATTATCAAAACAATAGATAACATAAGGAATAAGCTGGCTCTTCCAAATTTTTTTGTCGTATTATTATTCCAAATGGTCTAATGAATATATGTGGTGAAAATGAATGCTTAAATATGAATAATATATGATTTATGGGTAAAAATGTGATTTTATTAACTTATTTGCATAAATTACCATAAATATGCAAATGAGTGATTTTTTTTCAAAAAATTGAAATTATCATATTATTCTATACACTTTACTTGACATGCATGCACATTTTGGCGGGGATCGGCCGTTTCACGGCCGAGATCTTAAAGGGGGGGGGGGGGGGGCATAATGCCCCCTCCCCCCCCCCCCCCGGCCGTACTAAGACCTCAAATAGCCCGGCCCTTTTAGGGTTAATGCTCATGACAATTTAAAGTTAAAAGCGGGAAATTAAAAATTACAGCATGTGCATACAAATATGAATAATCAATATAGTGTTGCTGTTCATCATTAATCATGATATCCGACCATTCCCTTCATAGTAATCTGCAAAATTAAATTAATGGTAAGTTTGAAGAAAAACAACGGGTTTCTTAGAATATTTGACTTCCAATTGTATAGCAAAATATTCATAAAACTTTGCAATGCTGTTTATCGTGGAAAAAGCCCTCTATTTAGTCTTTTTTCCAAATATTGCAAATTAAAAAAAATATATATTAACAGTTTCTCATAGTCTCTTTTTCTCAGCTTCCTTTATGATTTAAAGCGTTATTTGGATATTTCGATGCAAAGTGTAAATACTAATTAAATCTACTGCTATATCAGCAGCAATGAACCTTATCAAACTTGAAGAAAAAGAAGAAGAAGAAGAAGAAGAAGAAGAAGAAGAAGAAGAAGAAAAGAAGATTTAAAAAAAGAAGATGCAGAGGATAATGAAACAAAAGAAAAAGAAGAAAAACAAAGAAGAAGAAGAAGAAAACGAAAGAAAAAAAGACAAAAACGAAAAAGCTGGTAAGTGGTTACACCTGAAATGTTCATCCATTTCTCGTACATTACTTGGACTACTACGTTGATTAATATTTGACCAACATTTCTCACTTCAAAATAAAGATCGAAACTTGTCATGGTTACTACCGTGAGAGAGAGAGAGAGAGAGAGGATAATGACGATGGTGAAGGTAACGGTGAATCAAATTTGGATAATGCACACTTAGAAAGCATGATAATTGTACTTTTAAATAATGAAAATTGTTCTAAGGAATGGGATAATAATATAGGCCTATCATTACCACCACCATCATTATTATTACTATTGTTATTGACGCATTGTGAGAATCACCACCACTATCATCATCACCACCATCATTAGCAAGAAAAGTATGATATTCAAATATTTAATTTTTTTTTCGTGAATTTTGCTATGCAATTATACAAGGGTTTACCAAATGTACTATTTGTTAACAAGGTACCACAACCCCTTCTCCAGGTAACTATGCCATTTGTTATGAAACTTATTAAAGGATTTTCACATATCTATGCAATTTTATTAAAGAGAAGAAAAGGAGAATGTAAACGTTTTGTTAAATGGAAATGCATTTTAGACCTGAATGACAAGAGTTGGGAACCAAATTGTCCCATTGGATGCAATCGAAACCGGGCTGACCAGATTAAACTTTTAAAAAAGCAGAAATACGAAGGTGCAAACCATCCAGAGACTCCTAATAAATTGCGTTACTGATTAATTAATTATATCATTACAATTCTTTATTCTCAGTTTTTCTTATGTATAACTGATTTTCTTATACAATTGAAGATATGGCGTATATATTCAATACTGAATGAACGCCATTAAACCATTACCAACAACTACAACAACAACATTGGATTTAAATGTACCATTGATGTAGGCTTACAATGGTTTCAGTTTAGGGTTTTGTAACGCATATTATATACGATTTACTGTTTAAAATGAATTTAGTCCCAAGAAAAGAATGTACATTTTGTAATGAACAGAGTGAAACAGTTAAACATCTGCTATGTGATTGTACGCACGTTACAAATATTTGGGATAGGTTGGAGAACTTGATATATACTGGAACCGGAAATAAATTAATATTTCCAATACAAGATAAATTAGTTGATTTAAGAGGTTCAAATAATTATACATTTAAATGTATACTGACTGTGGTGAGACAGGTGATAATATTCGAGTTTCGATTATAAACTATTTCAAAAATGAAAAGAATATCGCAGATTCGAATTGTAGAAATAATAAATCCACAAGAAAAATGATCTCAAATCAAAAACATGTCAAAGAAGATTTCTGTCAGAATATAAATTCAATGAAAGATTGTTCCAAGACTTGACATAAATCATGTTAAGGTAGAAGTATGATCCTTTAAATGTAACAATCTAAGAAAATGAAATTTCGAGGTGTGTTCCAGTTCGGCTTGTAAATAGGCATGTTTTTGAACAATTTCAGGGAATCTTAAATTATCTTTACAGGGTGTACTTTACTGTTCCAGGCAAGATATATATAAGCTGAAAGAGAAATGTTGGCGTGTGTCACAGGAGGGATTGAACGCCACCTCCCTCAGTTTATATTACAAGACATATTTGAATAATCGTACTGCTTATAGACTTTCTGCGTACAAAAAAGTGTAGAAATAAGTTAATAAATATAATTAAAATTTGTCAAATATAAGTATTTCAAAGAAAGCTTTGTAGATGCTGAATGTGATACTAAACAAACATGGACAATTATAAATGTTTTTTTTTTGGCACAAAGTCTAAGAAAAGTGAAATTCAAAGTACTTTGCAATATAATAATGAAACTATTGATAATGATACAGATATATGTGAATCTTTTAACGAGGTACACAATTGATATCATCTCTTGATATTCCTATTGGCGATTTATCTGAAGTAAAACAAATATAATGCTTTTTCCCTCCTGTTACTCCCAAAGAGATAATAAACATTGTAGATAAATAAAAGAGTTACAGATATTGCGGGTTTTACCGTGTTGATGTTAATGATGGTGAAATGGATTTTTCATTTGATATGTTATCCATTGTGTGCAATATTCAATTCTCTATTGGAAACCGGGATCGTACCAGATCAGCTGAAAATTGCTCAGATTATTCCTACATTTAAAAATGGTTCTAAAACTGAAATATCCTATTAAAGACCTATATCACTCCTTCAAGTATTCTCTAAGGTAATACAAAGAGCTGTGTATAATTGCTTTTATTTCTTTTTGAATCTACATATTATGGATAATTGACAATTTGGATTTCGAACAGGGCATTCCACATCCTCTGCTTCAGCTGATTTTACGTGCCAAGTTTATCAAGTTAAAACAAAATAAGAAGTCAAGATGGGATTGTTTTTAGACCTAAGCATGGCCTTTGATACTCTAGATCATAATATTATACTTGCCAAATTATTCAATTACGGAATTCGTGGTGCGTTGTTAAATTGGTTTAAGAGTTATTTAACAAACAGTAAACAGTTTGTCCAAATTAAAGGTAATACTTCGTCTATACAAACAGCTGTATGTGTGGTGCCTATAGGTTCTATATTAGGCCTTCTTTTATTTATTCTTTCTATAAACAACATGTGCAATATATCGGACAAATTAAAATGTATCTTATTTGCAGACAACACCAGTGTTTATGACAAATGAAAATATTCAAACTTTACAACAAGAATTTGGTAATGAAGTAAACAAGCTATTACATTTGCTTTCTTTGAATAAATTAATATTTAAACTTAATAAAATTAGCTACATGGTACCTACCGAAAAAGAACATCGATTTTAATGAGGTTGATCTTCAGGTGAATAATCCCGACTTCCTACGTATATCAGTTCAGTTCATTTATTTCAATCATAAATCCATAACATAATATGTAATAAGTAATATGAAACATTCATAATCTTCCAATTCTGGAATTCAGAAATTGGAGACCAAAAAGGAAGTTTGAAAAACTTGTAAGTATAATAGTCCCCTGACATAAATAATAAATAACGAGATTACATGGTTGTACACGTTACTACAACATCCTCTCCAAGCGCTATAGTTCTTCTTAGAACTATAAGCTAAGAAAGATAACCAACATACTCTTTCGAGACTATACCAACAGTCCTTTTCAGGACTACACACCCTCAGGAAAGATTACCGGGAGTCCTTTTCAGGACCCTTAAATCCTCCCTCTCTCTCTCTCTCTCTCTCTCTCTCTCTCTCACATGGTGCACCCGCAAGCCTACTGTATAACATTAACAATATATAAATAAGATAGTACACATTATACACACTGATGAACACACACACACACACACACACCATACACACACACATGCATGGTACATTGCAAGGTAGGACAAGTTTAAAGAAAGAGTTAAGGAAAATAAGAAGAGACCAACTGTCTCTTCAATAGAACTTTAAAGGATGATATAGTCGTGCATAATGTTAGCTTATCAAACAAATTACTCGGAATAGAAATCGATTCTAAATTGTAATGGATTGAACAAACTGGTACTGTCTGCAACAAGATCTCAACAAATATTGACATTTTTAACAAACTTAGATTTCTACAAAAATGTGTTTTAAGAACTTGTTAAAATTCGTTAATTCTTCCTTATGTATATAACTGTGCTGAACTTTTGGCCATTACAAGCCAAAACAATCTGAACAAAATACTGAAAATGCAAAAGAAAGCCATCCGCTTAATTTCAAATTCACACTACAGAGCTCATTCGAAACATATATGTTTAACATTAGAGCTTCTCATTGTATTTTATATCTGTAAATATCATATTGCAGTCTTCATATACGTGTGTTGAACAGAATCATTACCAAGTGCACTTCTAAAGCATTTTAGTTTGAATTCGAGTTTTTGTGAGCATAGAAACCATACCAATGCATCTAATTTCCACCTACCACAAATTAAAACCACTTTAATGAAAAAGTCAATATCTTTCAATGGACCAATAATTTGGAATTCCATTCCAATAAAGATAGACAATTGCAAAAGTCTTCAAACTTTTAAACGAAAATACGCAAAGGTGTTTAATTGAATCTTATGTGAAATAACTCAGCAGGCTCTCCCCCCCCCCCATTTGTTTTTATTTTCATGCTTCTAACAGTGTGACATTTAATTATAATATTATTATTATTTTATATGACGGATGGACTCTTGCATACGGACTCGATTCCTTTTTAGCTCATCTCTTCACTCTCATTATGTTATGTTTTTGTTTGGATGTATGATATTTGTGTATCTTTATTCTGTATTTGTAAATGCTATTGATGTACATATTCTTTATTTTTAATGATGAGTGTAAATAAATGAACTTGAACTTGAACTTGACCTCACTTTTCCAGAACCTCTCTTGCAGTAATTTAGCGACGCCATTTTGTCGTTGATTGACCCAAAATTGACTACCCTTGATTACAAAGCCTTTATAATTTTCAGCTTTAAAAATGATTTGATGCAATAGGTCACAATTATCAGTTTTAAGTTAAAACTGATTCGGCCTTAACATTGATTTTTGAAATCGAAATCAATTTAAGTTGATGAAACACCCCCGGGTAGGCTTCGATCATTCTGTCGCATGAATAGGTTTCCTCATTACCACTCCGAGTGACGGAACGAGGAATTATCGCCATTATTTTGTATAATAGTAGTATATACCCTCTTGAAACATTTATATGTTGACCTATTTCCTTCTATGTTTTATCGGTGTTTTCCAAACGAAACCATTGTTCAGATCTACTCTAGAAGACTAGATTAAAAAGAAATCGGGTACATCATTTTGGTCGGATTGTGAAGAATAGCAGCAGTTAATCACCAGCATTATGGACATGCTCGAATACGATTGCCAGCCTCTCAGATTAATTCTTGAAGTTTTTAGCAACTAATTATAAAAAGCTCCATGGTAAGGATTATCCTAGGAAATTTCATGACAAAAAACTTCGGTTTTTCTTTGGGTTGTTGTGAATCGGGTTGTAATTGGAATTGAATGTATTTTGGGGGAATTGAATTAATCAATGAAACCGTTTTGTATATGCATAGCCAATACTCGGCGAAATAAGCAAGATCAAAGTGAGCTGTCAAAAAAAGTGAGCTCACTAACACGACTTCTTTATACACATTATAAAGATTAATTAAAACAATGAAGACAGAAGTGCGTCTTGGAAATTATCAGGGAGTCTAGTTTGAATGTTAAAATGAACGTTGTTAGAGAAACTAGAAGTTAAAACCCGTGTAATAGACCGCCGGGTGAGCCCCAAAATTCGTCAATTTTGTGACCTCGGCTCGGCTTCTACTTTCTAAATAGTGGATATTATTGAAGAATATATTTTGATATTATAGTCACAACTAGTCAAAAGAAAAATGCACACAAGCTCAAAAAATGGAAAAAGGGTGCTTAAAATCATTTTTTTTCACGGAGGTTGTCCAATCACTGTGCATGTATCAAGTTACGGTTACAGCGCTTCAAGCTTTTAAGACAATCACAGGCAGTGTTGTGCACGTACCACTGGCGCGCGCTATTTCGAGCTTCCGGTGTAGTAAACATTTCGTCAACAACTGAAAGTTCTACGGATGATTCAGAGGAAAACACAGGTTTTTGTTGTATGCATACAATTTCGACTCACAGTAAGGTGATATTTTTCAGTGGGAAGAGTTACAGAAAATTCAAGGAGTGGACGTCAGTTTTGGGTTTGAACTAGAAAACAAAATTGCTGCGAATGCGGTCAACTTCGAAGTTCGACTTCGACTCGTTCGAGCTGCAGGCAGAGCAGTACTCGCCCGGCCCCTCGGGCGGAGGAGTGTACCAGGGAGGTGTTCGAATTGCAACAAGTTCAACAAAAAAGAGGTAGGCCTATTTCATTCCGAAGAAATGATTGTATGAACTATTTCAGCATGTTCAGAATAACAATGATCCTATTTTCTTCTTCTTCTTCTTCTTCTTCTTCTTCTTCTTCTTCGTCGAGATAATCTGGCTCCTTCAATACTGATGGTTCTTGCAGATGAAGTAATACTCGGCGTGATTGGGGTGGGCAGGTGGACCATTACACCGGGGTTTCCCCCTACTCTTATACGAATTATATATTATACTCTTATACCCTGCACACGGGGGCCTCCAGTTTACGTCCTATCCGAGAGACGGAGTGTTTTCCACTTGACATAACCTGCGTCTAATAAGGGAAGGGGCATGTTAACACACAACGCAGGCTTCAGTCATCCGCCTGGGTGGGAGTCGAACCCAGGATCTTTGTCTATGTCTATTTCCCGGCCCTAAACGTTACAACTAGAATATTAAAAAAGAGAATCTAGAAGTCTAGATTAGAGTATTTACCGGGTAATTTCTACTTTCTAAAGAAATTCTATGCTCTCGAAATTGAGGCCTAGCTAGCCAAATTAATAAGTGGTTGGTCAAGTCAAATTGGATACGGGTCAGGCATGATTCTATACTACATTAGTACAGATCAGGTCTTCATAATTAATGTGGGTGTTTATTGTCCACATATCGATTACGGTATCGTCTGAGAACAGCGTACTGGTGTTTTTTTTTTTTTTTTTTTTGGGGGGGGGGGGGGGGGCCTGGGGATACTGTCCCCCTAAATTTCCACAATCAAAGTGTTTTATTTTTCTTTCTTTTTTTGCATGTTTGAAAAATTCTGCATAGTGAGGCCCACAGTCCCCGTCAATATTTGACACATTTGAATTAATACGCCACTTGTGTTGGAGAATGAGCCTTGCCCTTGCCCTTGTGATCTTTTTATTCATGATGAAAAATGTATTACAGTACCTATGCCCTCCATGCTCTACAAAAGAAAAAAGTCATAACAAAATATGTGACACCTCCTTACGTTTTCTAATAAGCAGTTCTGAATAATTTTCATTGTTAGTGTCACTGATGTCCAGTCCGTTTACTTCCAGTTGGAGACAGTAACCAGTCAGCACAGATATTTTTTCAATTTGATGATAGTTATATGCTAGATTCGACTCATACTGTAGGTTTTGTATTGATGAATACCTCAGTATGTCTGTCTCGTAGAACTATAGACCTATTCTTTTTTAATAAATAGTATTAAATGACCCTTGCTTTTATTCATTTTCAATAAAGGTATGTCCAACCAGGATACCATGCGGGCTGCTACAGGCACTTCTGCAACATAACAACAATGAAATGAGCACAGATCAAGGCAAAGAAGGAACAATATTTAACTCATACAGCCTTTTCACACACAGCTAAAATTCTATAAACATGATTAGTATAAACGTGTTTGAAACGTGTTTAAACTAATCACGAGCCTTTCACACACAGAAATTTCGTTGCGATCGTTAATCGTTTCGTGATTAACTACTGCTCGTAAAATGCGCAGTAGTGCCATTGCGCATTGAAGGTCAGGTCATATCAAACAGAGCGGTCGCTCCATCCAGTTTAAACACGTTTAAACACGAAAAACCTTTCACACACAAAATGTCAAGCTCTCTAGATACGAACTTCGTATCGGCAGCCTGCTTTTAGGGGCGTATGCATCGCGACTTCGTATCTATCCCAACATCGTATAAAGGATGTTCACACTGGGAATTTTTTTCTATAAACATGTTTAAAACTGTTGAGTTAAACACGTTGATTCTAATCATCTCTGGAAACGATGAATTTTAGCTGTGTGTGAAAAGGCTGATTGTATGTCACATTACTTGTAAATGTAAAGCTTTTTTCAGGAAATTCAATGTAAAGACCTTTCTTGTGCTGCTCTCTTTTGCCAATTTCCGCCAGATTCGATAAAGCAGATAACTTTTATAAAATGGTATTTAGACACATGTATGAAATTACCTGCTGGAGATTTTAAAGAACATGTTTTTATTCACAATGTATATTTTTTTTATTTTTTTTTACTAAAACATACATACGTGTAGTAATGCTTTTTGAGCAATCGCTTGAAAGAAATATTTGTTATTGAAAATATTACTTGTAAATGTAAAGCCTTTTTTGGAAATTCAATTTAAAGACCTTTCTTGCGATGATCTATTTTGCCAATTTCCGCCAGATTCGATAAAGCAGATAACTTTTACTAAATGGCATTTGGAAAAATGTATGAAATTACCTGCTGGAAATTTTAAACAACATAATTTAGATATATATATTAGACTGAAGAAGAATAGCAGAGGCTGCGACCCTGCCATCCATGAATATATATTTTTTTGTATCTACAATGTATATTTGATTTGAATTTTTGCTAAAACAAACATACATGTAATCGCTTGAAAGTATTTTTTGTTATTGACAATATTGTAATGTGAATTTACAATGTGTTGTATAACTGATGATGAATCATTTCTCTACATCAACCCGAAGAGCAGTATCCATGTAGTCAAGCAGGCTTACATGTACTTATTAGTGACCATTTTTGGGGGAATGAGATATTAATGAGACATAATTTGATGTGAAACCAGATTATACTTGATCAAACATGCCTTACAAACTTATATTGTGATTTATTTTATTTAAAGATATGCCATGCCCTGAAATATATATTTAAGGGTATGACATAGAAAGAGATAAAGAGGTGGGAAAGAGTGAGAGGGGAGAGGGGATGGGAAAGAGAGAGGAGTTAAGGAAACGAGAGAAAGGGAGGGAATGGGATGAAGAGTGAGAGAGGGGAGTGAAGAAAGATGAAGAAAGAGACGAAGAGAGAGAGAGGGGGATGAGGAAAAAGGGGGGGGGGGGCGAGAATGAGAGGGGATAAGGAGAAAAAGAGAAGGGGATTAGGAAAGAGAGAGAAAGGAAAGAAATGAGGACAGAGGGGAAAGGGAAGGAATGAGGAAAGAGGGAAAGGGGAATATTTTGACTGCACTGGAGCTATGCTCGATATCAATACAAGTCATTCTCCTATAGCATAACACACAACTGTCTCAGACTGGACCCAAGAGGGCGTTTGTCATATGTATTACAAATTAATCTGGACATTATTAATTTGTGTGCAATTTGTTCTACTGACGAGTTGCACCATCATCTTCAGTATATTTGTTTACACATTAGAGGTCATTTTCAAGTAGATGCCGAGGATGGGTCACAAAACACAACAAATAAGGCACTTTTGAGGGTTCACCCGGCGGTCTATAAATACATTACACTGTAACAACTATTTATGAATTCAAATTGAAATTTTATTTTGTTGTAACTGCATACAAAACACGAATAAATAATCTTGCATTTGCCATTTCACATTTTCCTTCTTTTTCGCACGTTTGTAGCAATGATGAATTGCAGTGTAGTCCTGGTTGTTGGATGATTTTCTCATTTGCGTTAGGAAGTTTAGTTCTTGCGCCCATGTTCATCCAACCTATTAGCAATATATTTTTTCTAAACCTAAATATAGCCCCTCTAGAGCTGAAAAGCAAAAAAACAACATATCTAAATATCAAGATGACGTGAACTGTGAACAAAATGTCTATCCATATATTCTGACCAAGCCTTAACGTATGTAGGTTTGACCTTAGTTCGCGCGTGACCTCAGTTCGCTATATCGACAAATCGGCCACACTTAGATAATCTGATACCATCAATGGAAAAAGGAACCGACAATTACCCAAACATGTAATTTCCTTTGAAATTGGGTGTGAAATTATGAATATATTCACAAAAGATAAGGAATTTTTGTTGTTTTTCGTGTCCGTTCTAAAAAGTTTAAACTTGCAAATAAAGGTCTAGGAAGATGACATCAAAATGTAAGTTGCAAATTATGCAATTATTTTATATGTTATGGATCAAGTTTTTGTTTAAATCTAACTTAATGTCTGTGTACGAATTATGGTCACGTCTTCGTATGACTCTTTCGTCAGTTGCAGCGCATTCCGATCCGACATCAAATTTGGAGATAGCGATATCTCCTGAATTATTCTACGATAAATGTTATAGTTGCACCCACTTGTAGATTAAAGTTTTGCCGTCTATATGGTAATAATTAAACTAATTACATTTGAGAAGAATTATGACAATTCAGGGATCAAATATGACATTCCTAACATTTGTTAATAACGTTAAACCCAGGAATACTACACTGTACAGTGTTAGTACAAGCATTACAAAACATTACAAAACTGCAAATTAAAAAAATTAAAAAAATTGTTGAATAAAAAACGCTCAACCATGGTTAAAAATGTAGTGTTTATCAAAATTTGCTTTAAATCTTGCGTTGGTTAAAAACTGTGTGGATCAAAACTATTCCTTTTAAACTATGATGGTAAAGTCTAACTCGTTGGCAAACATAATGGGAACCCAGCATGGATTAAAAACAAAATTCCGACCGTATTGATAGCTCCCTCCCGATTAAAGTTTATTAAACGTTGATTAAAGTATTGGTCAAGTGACCCAACGAACGATCGAAGCTCGTAGATAGCTAGCGCGATCGCTCGACACATATTTACACATGCAATATATACGCGTGCAACTACATTTAAAAAAACACGGTGGAGGGTGTCGTGAAGACGCTGAAGGAATGGGGGTTTGAACGGTATTATCTTCGTGTTTTCAGGTAAGAAATAATTGTTATATCATCATCATCAACTCTAATATTGTAGGGAATTAGAAGTGAAATAAGGTTCTTGCTCAAATCAAAAACGATTTGTGTCCCGTAGGCTATACGTAGCTCAACCAGAAAGTAACTTTTTACTTGCACCATTATGTTAGTATTGTACCATTCACCTGGCTCTCGTAAGCACACACACCCACACACACTCATCAGTCTGCAAGAATCTTCAACTGTGAAGGGGCAGACCCAAATAAGAAGTGTATTACGGATCACCTACCCAAATTGCATGCATGAATGATGACTTCCTTAAAACAACGTATAATTGTATCTAATTGTTTAAAACAAATAAATAAATAAGAATAAGATGTCATCATGAAGTGAAACGTCTTTAACATGCATCCAATTTGGGTAGGTCATCCGTTACACTTACTGTTTGAGCTACAACCTACGGGCCCAGGACACAACATTTTGTTATTTGAGCAAGAACTTATTTCACTTCTTCCTTACAATCTTAGCATTGCTGATAATCATATTAAAATAATTCCTCACCTGCAAACACGAGGATAACACATCCAAACCCCGTATGTTTAACCAACAGTGGTTATAACTGTAACCAACAACCCACTAAAGTTTAACCAACATCGTGTCAATCAAAACAGAATTAACCTACAATGGTTACAATTTTAAACAACGAACCACGTACGTTTAACCACCATCATGTATATTAGCATCGAACAAAGCATAAATAACCAACTAAAGGTTAAATTTTAATCAACACTATTTTAACAAAAATTGAGCATATTTTGTTTAATTAATAAACGATTAAAAATTGTAATCAACCACAGTTTTAATTTTAATCGACAGGCCGTTGGTCAAAGTTTAACCAACAGTTGAGTGATTCATATAGTAATCTGTGGTTGATTAAAATTTTAACCAACTTCGTTTAAAATGTTAATACTTGTTCTAACAGTGTACAAAGTGGTGTATATATGAAGTGGATCATATGTGGTTATGATGGTAAGCAAACATTAATCTGGTAATTGGGACTGATTTGCCCAGAGTAGGCAAATCAATATTAGGCCCCCCAAAAACAAAAAAAACATGTTTAGCGTTCTGCTTTTTTTTAAAAAATAGGAAGGAGGAGGCCCTTTTTTTCTTCTTTCTTTCAAAATGGCCGCTCAAAATGGCCGCTCGGTACATTTTCCCTGACAGTTGGGGTATTTTTCAAGATTGCCATAGATCCATTTTAGCGTTTTTAGTGTTTTTGTGTTTTTCATGTTTTTTGTCTTTAAATTATTATTTAATAAACAAACAAATAGGAGGCGGCCCCAAAAAAGGAAGCGGGCGGGGAGGCTAAACATGCAAAGGCGTCGCCAAAGGGGAGGTGTGGGGGGGGGGGGGGGGTGCGATACCCTCCACCTGTCAGAATATTGTCGGTAAAGTTGCGCTGCCGTCGGGAAAAAAGAGAAAAGGGGGAGGGAAAACAAGAGAGGGAAAAAAAGAGAGGGGAAAAAATGAGAGGGAAAAAAAAGAGAGGGGAAAAAAAGAGAGGGAAAAAAAGAGAGGGAAAGGGAAAGAAAAAAAAAGAAAAAAGGAAAAGAAAAGAAAGGGAAGAAAGGAAAAGAGAGGAAAAAAAAGAGAAGAGAGAAAGAGAAAAAAAAGAAAAAGAGGGAGGATAGAAAAGAAAGGAAAAGAAAGAAGAGAAAGAAAAGGAATAAAAGAAGAAAAAAGAGTAAAAGGGAAACAAAAGAAACGGGGAATGAAAGAGAGGAGAGGGAGGGGAGGTAAGAGCATGAAAGAGGAGTAGTGGGAGTAAAAGAGTGAAGGGGGTTGTTGGGTAAACCGGTGGAGTCGTCTCGTCGAGGGAGCAAGAATGACACGGGTAAATATGTTTCTGTGTCGGGTCAGCTGTGTCGGTATTTTTGCTCGATCCTCGTGTACTATATCAATGCAGAAGTTTGTGAGTTTGTGAAGTCGGTGAGATGTATATTGTCGGTCGGCCGACAAGTTTTTTTCCCTACGAACTGTGACTTTTTATCCGCTGTGACGACTTCGAGAGTGACAACTACAATACTTGTAGTTTCTCGAAGTTTCACTTTCCTATAGCTAAAGAAATCAGAGGTTTAAAATTTTCGGGGAAACTAAATTCAAACAAGGTTTAAGAGTACGACAAATCGTCTTCCTTTCTCTATATTGTAATGAAACGCCAAAAATTCCGCGATTCGCGCGGAAGGGGAAAACTTCATTTAGACGAGTCGAGAACGTTACAACGAATCGTCTTCTTTCTCTAATAATTTAAGGAAACGTCAAAGTTTCCGCGCTTCGCGCGAGAGGGGGAAATTGAATTCAGACAAATAGGGCTTATTAAGAGTCGAAAACGGTACAACGAATCGTCTTCTGTCTCTAATAATTTAAGGAAACGTCAAAGCTTTCGCGCTTCGCGCGAGAGAGGGAAACTGAATTCAGATGAATAGGGCTTAATTTATAGGAGGCGCGATAGCTCAGTCAATAGAGCAGTGGTCTCTTTATCCGGTGACCCGGGTTCGAAACCAAGCCAATGCGGTAGTGCCCTTTGGTAAGGCATTAATCCTCATTACCAGGTCCCTCGGAGAGGACCTTTAGCCGTCGGTCTTCCGGTTTCTTACTAACACGCATTTATTGCTTTCTTAGCTGTCCGGTAAAATAACCATCAATATCAAGAGTCGAAAACGGTATGACGAATCGTCTTCCTTTCTCTATATTGTGATGAAAAGCCAAAAAATCCGCGCTTCGCGCGAGAGGGTGAAACTGAATTCAGACAAAAAAGGCTTATTAAGAGTCGAAAACGGTACAACGAATCGTCTTCTGTCTCTAATAATTTAAGGAAACGTCAAAGCTTTCGCGCTTCGCGCGAGAGAGGGAAACTGAATTCAGATGAATAGGGCTTAATTTATAGGAGGCGCGATAGCTCAGTCAATAGAGCAGTGGTCTCTTTATCCGGTGACCCGGGTTCGAAACCAAGCCAATGCGGTAGTGCCCTTTGGTAAGGCATTAATCCTCATTACCAGGTCCCTCGGAGAGGACCTTTAGCCGTCGGTCTTCCGGTTTCTTACTAACACGCATTTATTGCTTTCTTAGCTGTCCGGTAAAATAACCATCAATATCAAGAGTCGAAAACGGTATGACGAATGGTCTTCCTTTCTCTATATTGTGATGAAAAGCCAAAAAATCCGCGCTTCGCGCGAGAGGGTGAAACTGAATTCAGACAAAAAAGGCTTATTAAGAGTCGAAAACGGTACAACGAATCGTCTTATTTCTCTAATAATTTAAGAAAACTTCAAAGCTTCCGCGCTTCGCGCGAGAGGGGGGAACTGAATTCAAATGAATGAAGCTCAATAAGAGTCGAAAACGGTACGGCCTATCACCCACACCCCTCCCCTAATTCGCGCGCTCTTTAAGTGATTCGCTTGCTCACTACCGCCCCTCCCTAAAATAAAATCCTAGCTCCGCGCCTGCATTAAAATATATAGCTATGATGCTGACTAAGTTGACGAAAAAATTCGTATAGTTATGTCGTCGAGGAAAATGACCCTTTGCGCATACGCAAGTACTATAGATAGTCCATAAGAAAAAAAAATTAGCCTTCGGCCCCAGGTTTATAGGGTTAAATTTGTAGATATTGGACATTTAATTTTAATTTAGTTTTGTCGGAAATCGTTGGCCTCTACACCCCCCCCCCCCCCCACTGAAAAAGGTCTAGCGACGCCCCTGTAAACATGTATATATATTTGTAATGGCCTTATGTACTAATGCTATATTCCTGTGGGCCCTGCAATTATGTTGTAATCATTATACATGTAAAAGTTGAGGTGACCATCTTGTAATTTCTTTCTTTTAATAGGTAATAATTGTCAAATTTGTCTATTCTATGCAGACTTGGATTCAATATGGGGCAGGTTAACATGCGAGCCCAACACCAAGGTGTAAATAATATAATTGGTAAGTTTTACTGAAAAATTTAGCTTCTACATTAACAACAAAGAAATGAAGTTATTGGCCAGGAGTTGCCCTCGAGACACAAACTATTTCTAACATGATAAATAAATAGATATGGAGTGACGTCAATAATGTAACTCTGCGTTAATTTGATAAACCATGATTAACCACATGAGAGTCTGCTATACATCTCTCAAATAGGCGCACTGTGAAGCGTAGACCTACAATGCGCAACAAATTCGGTGACTGAGCAACGAGAGTATCATGGCGGTTAGCTTCTTAATTTGAAGAACACACCTTTTCACGGTCACAAGTGTATGCATGCTTAAACATGGGCGCCATATTAAAATGAGACTAATTTACTCACAATTTAAAATGGCGCCCATTTTGAGTTACTTTTATTTTACGCAGCATTCGAAGCGCATGTGATATGATTGTGAGCGCTAGCACAGGTACTGACGCAACAATTACCGTGTTTACACATACCGTGTTTACACAGTGATCCGCCTCGAGGGTTGAAGCCGCGAGGCGTGTTGAACCCGGCAATTTTATGTCATGTAAACGGGATCCCAGTGATCCGCCTCGAGGGTTGAACCAGCCTTTTGAATACACCAGAATTGCAGGTCTCAACCCGCGAGGCGTGTTCGACCCGGCAATTTTATGTAGTGTAAACGGGATCTGATCCACTTCGAGGGTTGAAGCCAGCTAGCTAGCTAGACCTCATCTGCTCTCAGTTTTGCCCCTACTTAAGATCAGTCTTCAACAACAGAAAGTGTTCCAATCTCCGTGGGTTTATTGATATTGTTGCCTTGAATGAATATAATTTTTCTTTTTCATGAATGTTCAAGTATCATGATTAATATATTTTCACTTCATTTAAATAAAAGATACCATATTAAATGTTTCCTGTAAAAGAAGTAAGTTTGATCAAGGTATAAATATAAGTTGAATTTAGCCAATTTAATTTACATTATCACTAATAGTATACTCCTACTACTAGTATTACTAACAGTATACTCCTACTACTAGTATTACTAACAGTATACTCCTACTACTAGTATTACTAACAGTAACATCATTGTTAATGGAACGGTATGGCCTTAGGCCTAGTCTAGATTCATGGGAGTTAACACGTATCTGAGCTGAATTTGATACACTGCTTGTATAGACTATTACCAGTATTGTTACGAATTTATGAAAATTACCTTTCGCTTTCTCTCTCTCTCTTCATATCCTCAATAATTTATGATTTTTCTGACGATTGAGTATATACAAATCTCTTCCATATCGTTAATAATGTGTGCCATATATTGGATTTGCACCAAATGAGCGACTAGTTTTACGAGAAGCATGTGCTCTTGTTGATAAACATTCTTCATTTATACTACTGTTCATTGAAACTTGCGCACTTCGTGTATTATTCATTAGCTGAAGGTGTTGGCCGACGTGAGCAGCCAATGAAAATGGTTGTACTGATATGCGCGCATAGCTTTCTTCGGCAACCTAACAAGTATAAATAGGCCGCGCGTATGTTACTGGACCCCCCCCCCCCCCCCAGGTAGCCTCCATGATTGACAGCTAGCGTAATGCAGCGCAGACGATATCATTACGTAAAAGGTAAATATAGAAAATGATTCATACGATGTTTACATATGCAGATTTGTCTAGGATTGTTCTAAAATGATAGAGTGAGAGGCGTAACTTTTACTATTTTATGGTTCTATGGAACAATGCGGTCAGAATGGTGTATATTAAGAGAAGTTTTGAAGTCATTTTGATTGTGATATATTAAGTTGGAAAATAGGTATTTATTTCGTCAGAGTCTGGAAAGTTTGGATAGGAAGAAACAAGAAAAGAGTGTTGCACGTAGTGAATGAACGGAGTGTCCTTGTTAATTTGTATCGGACGGTCGGTGTGTCCTAATATAATTAGAGGGACGGAACGTCTCATTATTGTATAAGGGACACAGTGTCTCATAAAATGTCTCTTAATATTTACACGGGACTGTAGTTTTGAATTATCATTGAGATATTATTATACAAATATATGAAAGATGTTTTATTATATACAATGTCTATTTGTTGTAATTGTGTCTTCTTCTTTGGGACGATTAATTTGCCATCTAGAAATGGTCAACCTATTTTTAAGAGAGAGATAGATATTGCTCTTTAGAGTCCTAATATTTATTTGCACACATTAAATCGAGTATGACTCAGGTCGTTGGGCGGACTGATAATCTGTCCCAAATGCGGTCATATCTCATGTCTAGCCATTTCTAATTTCATTTTTGTGGCCAGTTTAAGCCAGTATTATATTAAACTATGAGTGATAAGAAATATTTCATTGCGATACAATTCGTTGTGTCTCGATTTCTGCTATAGACTATTACTTGAGTTGATACGACAAACAAAAACGATGGTGGCAGGAGAAATGTTATTTATAGTAATTGGGATGATTTCGCTACAGTATTACGTAGTATTAAAAGGGCTAGGGACTTTTGTCCCTTCAGTTATCAAGACAGTGTTGAAGTCTGCATGATGCTTAGTAAATAGTATATTTATTTTAGTTTAATCCGGTTATAATTGCTGAGAACAATACAACTGACTAGGCTATAGGCTAGCATTAGACATAGCATGTGTGATAACATAACTCATTTAAGTCATTTATTATGACAGATACAGTAGTATGTGTGGCAGGACACAACATGCAGGCACTGAAGTAATTATGCAGTGGTAATAGACTATGCAGATAAGTGAGCATATAAATAATTAACAGATTTAGTTTATTCTTACAAGGTACTAACTACTGTAAATGAAAACGTAAGTACAGAAATTTGCAATACACAAGTATTTATTTACATATGCTAAATATATGTACGTATTCTTATTTTTATTTTATACAGATTGAATTGTTTCTACGAGTACGACTTCTACGTAAATATTAAAACACCAGATAATCCAGTTGGACTCTATATACCTCACTTTAAATTTGAAATATGCCAAAAGTAAATGAAAAAGTTAAGCATGATCGTGGACGATTATGGGACCAAAAGGAAGATAATTTTTTTTTTAGAAATTTGGGCGGCGGAGGATATGAAGCAGAAATTAGATGGGACAGTAAGGAACGTAATGGCACATGACGAAATGGTACGGATTTTTGCAGAGGCAGGATATGTGAGGTCCCTAACTGCTATCCGAAACAAAATAAAAAATCTGAAGAGAAGATATCATCAAACACTTCAAAAAATAAAAAGAGTGGGGAAGGTCGAGAGACCTGTGTAAACTACAATGAACTTGAAAACATATTGGGCGATCGGCCCACAAGTGTCCCGGTATTAATGGTGCGGGCAGGGGTGAGCCACGTGATGGAGAGCCGGGAGGAGGAGGAGGAGGGTGGGGTTGGTGTTGACATATCGGATATGGAGGAGTCCGAAGATGACATCATACATTTAGAAGAGGGCATGAGATCTGCTCGGAAATTGAAGAGAGTTGATAGTGCATCCTCGAGTCAGACTCCTACTACTGGTCCACGAGAAAGCAGTGCCAGTGTCAGCGACAGTTCTGGTAAATCATTTCTTGATTCATTGTCGGGTATGTACATGCATATTTCAATTCAACCTAGACTTTAATGTCTATATGGAGAAGGCAATCAAAACTTGGCATTAGATCTCCTTTTTATTATTACAAAAGTTATTGGGTCTATTGCTGGACATTATTTCATATTGTGTGAGATCAAATATGTTTTTCATCTTATTGTGCCAAAATATATATTAAATTTCTTTTTTTTTTATCAGAAATAACTATAAGCTGTGTAAACAATATGTTAAGCGGTTTCTGCCCGCATAATCCCTTGAATCATTTTTATTCCCTGATGTCGCTTGACAGATGTTCAAAATTACATTATGAAATAACTTGGACTTATATATATATTCGTTGTTATATTTCTCCAAAGTGGATGATGGGCCCGGGGAGAGCTCTAACTCTAAGAGGAAGGTTAGTGATATTGATTCACAACCATCAACCAAAAGTGAGTAAACTTAAAATCTATCTTTAAAGATTAAACAGAAATAGATCTAGGCTGCATGTTCAATACTTGAAGCAGGGTATTATTTTATTTTTTGATCTTCAATATATAGGTTATTGAACTTGCAATTATTCAATCTACAGCTAAATTTCAAAGGATTTCAATTCATGTTAAAATCATTTGTTTTATGTGGTGAAAGATTGCACTTCTGTATTTCTTTTTAATTAATCACATGTATTTTCTTTAATTGTTTTATGTTGACAGGAAGCACGATACCTCGCAGAAATGTCAAAAACACAAGGTTGAAGGAAACAATGTCCCTTGTGGCGGAGTCCTTTAGGGACCAACTGTGCCGGTCTCAAAAGGAGTATCGGGACGACATGCAGGCGTCCCAAAATGAGCAGAGGGACTGGGATCACAAATGGCTTCAAAAAGGCATCAAGAGCACAAAACCCATAACGATACGATGCAGTCCATGCTGACAGTATTTAACACAATGGCCAACGCCTTCGTAGCCTCACAACATCAACAACCACAGCCATATCCTAATATGTACCGCATCAGTATCATCCATCCCAATCCTTTCTTCCCCAACAGCAGCCTTCTCATCAACAGCCAACCCACCAACAGCTATTTGACCAGCAGCCTTTTAATCAACAAGTGAAAGATTACACTCAGTTGTAACATTTTCAGTTCCCTGAGTTCTTCTCTCTTTTTGTTTAAAAAGATGACAAGCAGTACTTACATTTGATTACGTTCAACATTCCATAAATAGATTTGAAATGTGTATTTAATCAATATTATGTATAAACTATAAATGAAGCCTATTCTTGCGATATATGCTTGAGTGACATCCAATATTTATATATATTTTAAACAACAGTTTCTGATATCATAAATTTCATATTTATATTTATAAATGTATGTTATACACTAATTTTGAACACTTATAGGCTCATTACAGCCTCTTCCATTATTACTAGTATATTTAACAATATGTTGTTATAGGCCTATTGACATGCTTTTATCTGTCACGATGGAGATGCATGTTGTAAAGCGTTTCAGGACAATTACCCCCTGGGCAATCACCCCCCGGAAAATTACCCCCGGAAAACTACCCCCAAGGACAATTACCCACCGAAAAATTACCCCCGGAGAATTACCCCCCGAGGACAATTACCCCCAAGGACAATTACCCCCTGAAAATTACCCCCGAGGACAACTACCCCCGAGGACAACTACCCCCGAGGATAATTACCCCCCGAGGGCAACTACCCCCCCCCCCCCCTGAGGACAATTACCCTCGAGGACAACTACCACCCCCGAGGATAACTACCTCCGAGGACAATAACCCCCCGAGGACAACTACCCTCCAATGACAATCACCCCCGAGGAATGTGTAATCTTGTGACGTATAATGCGAGCTTCTCTCCCAATTGCTATTTACATAAAATGTCATAAACTTTCATTTTCTTAGTTATTTATGAAGTTCTTTTCAGTCTTTTCAAATTATTCAATTCGATGTAGGGGGGGGGGGGGGGGGCTGGAGGTTGCCCGATTACCCCTTAGTTTTGCCACCGAGTAAAATACAGAAATTACATTTCTTAGAAATTTAACAATACAATGCGCGCAGATGAGTACGCGTTACAGCCTCTCTCACCAACAATGGCACAACAATTAATGTACGATTTTATTTATGCATCCTCTGTAACTTTTATAATCAGCTGATCGTGTATTTGTCTTTGAATGCATTGGCCCTTATCCATGATCCAAAATTAAGGTTTTCTTCACGTTATATTTATATTTATGTTGTCATGCTGAAGTATAATATGTTTTCTTGTACGGTAAATTATTTTGAAATAGAAATTGCCTTCAAGTTATATGCACGGTGCCATGTGAAAAGAAAATAAATGTTCGCTCTCTGGTAATTCATCTCATTTGATGTTGTAACTCCAGCGCAGCGTTTTTCAACCGGGTGCCGCAATATTAGTTACATTAGGAAAATGTTGATTTTGTGAAAAACAAATATCAGAATCAGTGAGAGTATGTAATTACATGAGACAAAAAAGTTTTAAAGATAATAAAGTGTATTTCTTCCTCGCTCGCTGACAATATTTTGACAGCAAGGCGTCCGAATATATTTTATATATTTTATTTCGAGATCACATTGTTACCACACTCATTACATTTAAAAACCTGATAAATAAGGGCAACGAGAGGCCCCGAATATCCTCATATTTGTGTATCAAGGTCATGACCGAATATATCACCTGTATTCATGTACATTCGGCGGCAAGGAGCCTGCATACAGTACTTTAAATCGTTTCTGGTGTGTTGATTACAAACAATTTTTTTACCAGTTTGAAAATGTCTTCTCCTTTGTTATTCTTAAATGTGCCCATACGTGTGTACTTGACGAGTGCCAGAGTTATGCAAAATAATTAGTCTGTGAAGACTTTGGGATTTGGGAGAAACTTTTAATTTCTAAGAGGGTACCGACTTGTACCGTGAATAACAACAAGTTGAAATAACGCTGCTCCAGAGAAATATATTTCTGTGCAGTTTGAGAAGCGCTGGACAATTACATAAAACTTACATCCTTCATTGAAATCAGCAATCGCACTGGCGTTGCATAAATTATAATTATAAAGTGAAATGTATAGTAAAGAGGAAGATAACGTGCCCTATAGTATATGTATCTGAACGAATATGGGTGCGTGCATGGGATCGTATGGACTCGTAGCCATCTCTCAATGTGTCATATCGTCTTTTGCTATTGAATCCTGATTGTCCACGGGGGTAGTTGTCCTCAGGGGTAGTTGTTCTCGGGGGTTAATTGTCCTTGGGGGTAGATGTCCTCGGGGTGTTAATTGTCATCGGGGGGGTAATTGTCCTCGGGGGGTAATTTTTCGGGGGGTAATTGTCCTCGGGGGTAGTTGTCCTCGGTGGGTAATTGTCCTCGGGGGGGGGGGGGGCATTTTCCGGGGGGTAAATGTCCTCGGGGGTAGTTGTCCTCGGGGGGGAATTGTCCTCGGGGGGTAATTTTCCGTGGGGTAATTGTCCTTGGGGGTAATTGTCCTCGGGGGGGGGGGGGGGGTAATTCTCCGGGGGGTAATTTTCTGGGGGGTAATTGTTCTTGGGGGGTAGTTTTCCGGGGTGTAATTTTCAGGGGGGGGGGTGATTGCCCAGGGGGTAATTGTCCTAGAACCGTTGTAAAGCCTTAGGTCTGCCACATGCATCTTCATCATTATAAAAGCCCAAGTTGTTTTGTGATTTGTAAATAACTTATTAATGTAAACTGTGATTTGTAAATGATTGATAGATGTAATTCTATTGAATGACGTTCTTATTGTATTGTTTGTAAAATAATCTGCAGTTCGGCTGCTGGCTGTCAATGGTTTCTTTTTCTCAATAAACCGTTAGAAATAAATAAAAAACTAAAAACGTTGCTAGGATTTTGTCTAGCTTAATGTAAAACTTACATAGCATACAAATGTTTATGTAGAAATCCCAAGTATTATATAAATCTACACCTGTAATTTGTATTGAATACAGTCAAATGTATATGTGTTATACTTAATATACAGCACTATGTAAATCCATTCATAGCATATACATGTATATATCTTTTTTTGTCAACTGACATTGTTTAACCCGTTACCTTATATAGCAGGTACATGTACTTAAGATTTCAGCAGGAAACATAGAACTTGCCTTTTATTTTATTATATATCACATATTTATACACATACTTAAGTTTCAGCTGAAAACATCTTGCCTTTCATTTTATTATGCCAAAAACAGGAGAACAGGTTAATACTTTAACACTTATGTTCATACATGTATGATATTTTTGTGTTGTGATTTGAGTTCACACTCCCCAGGTTCTTACCTCTGAATACATTTTTTTTTTTTTTGGAAAATGAATTTATTGATAAATATAGGCTTTTGAACAAATCAAACAATCATACATAATCAATTATAATAACATCGTAGCATCTTAACATAGTTCAAATAAAACATGTTTCGTTTTCTTGAATAACAGTGTTTTAAAAAATGCATAGCTTTTTTGTGTTACAGTTCCTTTCGATCTTTAATCGGTTGTGGATTAGTCTTTTGAAAATACAAAGAATAGAGACTTCATGGAACATGAGTTTGCGATTTTCTGCTTGCATAAATGGTTAAAATAAACTGCGTATTTTGCATATATGATGAGAAAATTTAAACTTTTAAATATTTTGTTTTTCAAGTTATAACCTTCAATTAAAACGAACTTGTCAAAAGAAAAATTAATATTGTACAGTTTTCGAATTATGTCTCCAAATTTTAACCAAAACAATTTTGTGTGCTTGCATTTTACAAATAAATGGAGATTGTCATGTAATTGATCATCATATAAACATAAGGGATTGTTACACAATTTCCATTTGAATAAATTATACCTATTTGGTAATAAGTTGTGTAATAACTTAAAATTGAATTCTGATATTTTGTTTTCTTTCATAGCTTGTAAATTAAATGACCATATGACTTTTCAGTCAATTGTTCTGTACTATTTAACATTTCTCTTCGATTGGAGGTCTAACAATTGAATGAATAGACAACGTAGAGTAAAAAAAACCCTCTGAATTCATGTGTGCTTTCAATATATCATTTATGCATATTTAATCTTACATTTTTGTATTTTAAATAAAGATTTTTCAGTCATTATGACATTAAACTTATTATCTATTTGTTTGTTTTAAATATGTTTTTCTTTTCCTGTTTCCCCCTTTTATCTAATACAGTGTAACCTTGTCATAATCAATTCCACAAGACCAAGGAAATTACTTTGTTACATTAAAATCTTGTTATATCAGGGCTTGGCAGAAATGGCCTTGATAAAAACAAAATATTGTTATAACAATGTTCTTTATAATGAGGTTCCACTGTAGTTCTAATTTAGGTCTTACAACGTAAGATAACATTAACACATATTTATGAAGAGCTCAATTGCAAAAGGACCTAAATCCATTTGTTTGGATCTTTTTACATGGTTAAATAGACAATCACCATTTGCATCATACTGACTATATATTGACCCAAAAGAGCTTCAGGAAGTTTTGGGAAAAATTAATATGAAATTCGTGTTTTCTTTCATAAGGCCCTATATCCAAAACACTTTTCATGCAAAAGAACCTATATCATTTCATTTATCCCTTTTTTTCTGATTGGCTGTAATAAGTCAGTACTGGTTTCATTGACCAATAAGAAATTAGTATAATTATATAAATTATAACAGCCAACTGGGTATACTAGTTTCAGATCTAACAAACAATCCCAGAAATCCCACAGGATCAGGTTGTATGTATTGGATAGAGTTCAGAAGGAGTTTTTGGGCGAGGGGAGGGCGAGGGCTGTGGGTAAGATTGTCTCTAAAGCCTAATGCCCTTCAACAACATATTGAACTAAGGCACTTCTTATTTCTTGAGCATGGGCATTTCACCCATCTCCTCTTGCGATACTTCTGACTACATCATCATGTCGACCATCCCACTCAGGATTGTACTCTTCATTGCTGTTCTCACATAAGTTATGCAAAATACAGCATGCAATGACCATCCTCGGCAGGTTGCGAAGTTGGCTGTCGTTCCTTTTCAATTGGCATCTCTAGCTTCCTTTCAATCTGTCAAAGGCGCATTCAATGACCATTCTGGCCCTGCTATGCCTGTAATTAAAAAGTCTCTGTTCTTGAGATAAAGCTCCTTCATGTGAAAATCCCTTCATCAGCCATGGTAAAAATGGGTATGCTGGGTCACCAAGCAGTACAATGGGAATCTCCACACCACCGATAGTGCGAGTATCCTGCAAGTTAATTATTGGGAAATAAAAAAATGGTACATTACTCACAAACATAAAATATTCCGCGCAGTCCAAAATATGCCTCGGACTGCAACATAATCAGTACATATCTGTATTCCATTTTTCATCCCCAAAATGTTATGAACAATGTATTCAGAACATCAACAAACATTATCAAGTTATAGTAGCAAGTAGTTCCCACATCACCTACATGTAATGATCTTAATCATGGTCATACATACTCTTACCAAGTTTCACTATGATACCTTATTTGGTTCTCAAGTTATCGCATTCACAAGATATTTTAGCACACTTAAACTGCTCGTGATCTTTGACCTTCGACCTCTTGCTCTAAAAATTTAGTCAGTTAATATTTACATGGTCATACATAATCTCGGCAAGTTTAAGTATGAATTTATTCCATACATATATATATATATATATATATTTGGCAATTTGTTTGAAATCTAGTGGTAACTTGTAACCAGGTCGTAAAGGTGTCTTGTGGTTGTTTAATTATTCTGAGAACTACTACTTACATCTAAAAAGAGTGTACCAGCCTGCCCCTTCTCAAAAATAGCAGAGTTGCTAAATATTATTGCGTCATGGACGCTTCCTGGCCAGCCGACATAGACATCTGTGAACCTGTGACGTGACATAAAGAGGAAAACATCTTTAACATTAATATGCAATACTGTGAGATCCCAAGTAAGCATGTATATGCTATCCTACAGCCATAGTCTTCAGGAAACGAACATGCACAGTGCCCCTACTTTCAAAGGTGACTAAAGTATGAATATAGCCAACCTTTATTATGAAGACTTTTTACAGAAATTGGATTAATAATGAAAGGCATACATGAATGAACAATCCTTATCAGGTATTTTTGGCATTATCTGACAAATTAATCTCTGGATATGAGCACAGATTGTATACAAACTAATTTCTAATCATCTAGATGGAATAAACACAATCAACCTACTATGCAACTGTTAATGTCTTCATTTAGATGCGATAGAGGTAAATGAATCATGATCAACTGAATTGTGCTAAAAGTTTTCAAATAACAAATAAAGTAACCTTACCTATACCTATAATCAGCAACAGCTTGCAACTGAATGCTGTAATGCACTTTTCTATTGAAGTAGTCGATGGCATCATTCTTAGGAGCTATAATGGGAATATGTGTCGACTCGACTCGAAACCGGCAATTACATCTTTTAAATCATTTCCCCTTGGAAATTGCAGAAGTTCATGTTGTAGATGGTCCACGATCATTTGGACAGTATCATGTATGATGACACATGCTGTGCACCGGGCAACACCAAACACAGTACTAATTGTTCTAAATTCAACATTTGTTGCAAGTCTCCATAAAGTTATCGCAACCCGTTTTTCAACTGAGATGGCATCCCTCATGTGAGTGTTCCCCCTTTCAATATGTGGCGTCAGTCTGTCGCACAACCAAAAGAATGTTTCTTTCCTCATCCTGAAATGCTCCCTCCACTCACCGTCACTCAGTTCACGTAGCATCTCCTCCCAAACTGCTGCTGTTCGAGATCGTATCAACAATTGACGTCGAACACGTTGCCCATCCTCATTGATGCCAAAAGCAGCAAGCAAGGCCAGCAAGACATATTGCTGTTTGAGCAGCAGAAAACGACGTTGATTTCTCATTCCTCTAATTCGACGCAAACGTCGTCGATGGACTATCATTGCCTCATCCTGTCTCTGCAGAAACCTACATTGTAGCTGCATCATCGATACCGACATCAACTGCAAAAATATTGCCAACTGATTGGCATTCATCATTGCTGTTCAGGTAAATCTGAAAAGAGATTGCAAAAGTACATGTAAACTCAGGATTGTACTCCTCCTTGCTGTTATCAGGTATGCAAAGATAACGCTAAAATCATTGGCCCAAATTCACAAAGGAGGTTTAGATTTAACCCACGGTTTTATAAACCGTAGGTTATTTAGCCTAGGTTTGAATTTAACCCACGTTTTAAACCTCGCTTTTATTCACAAAGCGAGGTTTAAATAACATATGGTCTAAATTTAACGCACGGTTTAAATCATGGATTAAACCGTGGGTTGAATTTGAACCTTCTTTATTAATTCAGGCCACTGTAAGAAGGTAATCTGAAAGGATGTAAACATTATCCTGGTAGATCTAGATCTAAT
The DNA here is from genome assembly GCA_035222895.1 of Strongylocentrotus droebachiensis. Classification (NCBI taxonomy): domain Eukaryota; kingdom Metazoa; phylum Echinodermata; class Echinoidea; order Camarodonta; family Strongylocentrotidae; genus Strongylocentrotus; species Strongylocentrotus droebachiensis. Next base: position 122,495 of record JAVYIG010002739.1, read on the forward strand.
TGAGATTTTAAAGTGTTTTTCATTCACATGTTATTTTTTTTCTTGTTTAACTACCGGTAGTCATCGTCGTTATCGATATATGGGAGTGAGGTATAGTCTTGTAGATCTCTTGGTTGTCTTCCAAGATATAAGTTCAATTGTCAGTTTACAACTTAAAACGTAGTGCAGAATGCGTGGAAGTCAGGTTACATAAAATCGCGGCGTCAAAGAAATGGACAAACATGAAAACGACAAAGGCTTGTCGGCAGGGTGAGTCTGGCATAGCCTAAGACTAGGTACAGTTACAAACAAAATTATCAACTTTGGGTTGAAGCCGCCCCTTGAATCCACCAGAATTGCAGGTCTCAACCCACCTCGCGGCTTCAACCCTGCAACATTATGTTGTGTAAACGGGATCTGATCCGCCTCGAGGGTTGAAGCCATGTGGGCCGACGTGAGCAGCCAATGAAAATGGTAGTACTGATATGCGCGCATAGCTTTCCTTTAAGCGCAACCTTACAAGTATAAATAGGCCGCGCGTATATGTTACTGGACCCCCAGCTGACGTCATTAGGCGGTGTCACACAGAGGCCAAAAATTCGAATTTTAGTTATCCGGTTTTTAATTATCCTCTTTTTGGCTGTCTGACATCAATTATCCCTTCAAAAATCCCTTCAAAAAACCTCATATGAAGCAAGATAATTCTCTCTTGAAAGGATTTTTCAAGGTTTTTTTTAAGGTATTTTTCTGTCTGACACCAATGTTGAAATAATCCCTTTAAAGATCAGTGTAAGTTTAACGTGATTGGCTGGCATAGGGTTTTAAACGCGCTATCATAACCTGCGCACAATTATATTAGCGCGCATTTAATGATTGAATGTGTGATGTCACAATGCTTATCTACCTAAACGGCACATGCGCAATGGTCTATCAAAAATCCGGATTTTAGTTATCCGGATTATTCGTAGCCTGTCTGTCACCAGTCTGTCACCGACGTAATTGAATAAACCAGATTTTTAAAATCTGGTTTATTCAAGATGGGAAGGGATTTTTCTGTGTGACACCGCCTATTGTGATCCGTCTCGAGGGTTGAAGCCGCCTTTTTTTTCTGCTGTGTAAACACGATCACATTTGCGCGCTTTAGAGGCTTCAACCCCCTCGCGGCTTCAACCCGGCTTCAATCCTCGAGGCGGATCACTGTGTAAACACGGTATATATGGCTGACAAATAAATCTCAAGTTTAATAAGGCTTAATTTAGTGCGCACACATAGCTATAGATATAGCAAGCGCACTAATTACCTCTAGGCCTATACCCATTTACGCATAGTGCTGCGCAAGAATAGGCTCATGCTCACGCAGTATTAAGCACTCTAACCTTTACGCGCACTACTGCGCTCTGAAAACGAGCTCAATAGTACTGGAAAATATTGCACTCCTTTTCATGAAAACGAGTGCAATAGGCTCAGTAAATGAATCACACGTGACCGCGCATGACAAATCTTTTGATTAGGATCTGAGATTGAGTTGTATAAACTAGCATAATTGGCTGCGCACGTCGGCCCACCCTTTTAACTAATGAATGATACATGAAGTATGCAAATATTGATCAACAGTAGTATAAAGCCATTATTAAGTAGTCAGTAGATTTTATTATACTTATTTATGTTTATATTTTCTCAGTTGTTTAGTTAGTTTAGTTTATCAGCATTTAAATGTATGCATTATTCTTATCTGACAAGTTTGTTCTATTAGGACATACTCATTAGCTACTCATGAGGGACCTTAAATCCACAAGCCTTGCTTTCAACCAAGGTCACCTAATCCTTCTATTGTAACGCCATATTACGTTAAACTTGTTATATTCATGTCATATTTGTAAAGTGTGTTATGAAAGAAAGATAAATAAACTTGAAACTTGAAACTTAAACTATAAATTAAGAATGTTAATCAACAAGAGCACATGCTTCTCGTTAATTCAGAGCAAATTAATTAATATTTGTCACAAATTATTAACCAAATGAAAGAAAATGTTATATTTATAATTGTCAAAATATTCACAAGAGAGACAAAGAGGAGAAAGAGAAAGGTTATTTTCATAAATTCGTCACAATACTAAATACTGATAGTTTTTATAAGCAGCTAGCGTATCAAATTCATTTCAGATACCTGTTAACTCTCATGAATCTAGACTAGGCCTAAGGCTATACGGTTAAATTAACCATGTTGTTACTGTTATTTTATAATAGTAGTATGCTATTAGTAATAATGTAAATTAAATTAGCTAAATTTATTCTTATATTTTTACTTGAAGCAAATTTAAAGCTTTTACAGGAACTCTGGTTTTAAAGGAAAACATTCCTAGTGACGGACATGTTGCCTGGCATGTTCTATCTCAACAATTCATATTGGCAATTAAAAAAACTTGAGGGTTTCCTCGCGGACAACCGTACTTGAACGTTATTCATATGACACACATTAAATACATGGTAACCAGGGTAACATTAATAATGGTGTATTCGATGTTTCAAAGAAGCATTAAATATGGTATCTTTCATTTCAATAAAGTGAAAATATTGTAACAAATCAGGGGTTTGGTATTGGGAGGTCCCCCCACTCAGTGTTATTTAGGGTACGCGTATGCTTGTACCCTCTTTTTGAAAAGACCCCCTATCTGAGCACTGCCAACATTTCCGAACCCCCCTTTCGCGGGCTTTTCACGGGCTTTTCCTGCCTTGGAGACCCCCCTAAATCAGGAACGCTGCTCAATGTACCCCCTATCTCAGGACATGCAGACACCCCCCCCCCCCTCTCATCTCAGATAAGCTGTCATTACTGGTTGGCACTTCTTCAAGTTCTTCTTCTTGATCATTTTGAAGCACAATTTTTTTTAGGGCTTCAATATTACACCATATCACAGACACTGATAATATGTAGGGCCTTGCATCTCAGATTTAACATTGTTAAACGATCCCTTTAATACACAGCCAGGATAGTATTACTAATGCAGCTGTGTGTGAATTAGGGTAGCCTACACTAGGCCTACAGTAAAAAACTACATAGGTCTAGATCCAAGTCCCACATATTCATTTTCATGGGTGTAGGAAAATGAGTTTGAAAGTGTTACTATTGCGATCAACTTTAGGGCAAACTACTCACCTGAATGTGCCACCCTGTGAGCCACAGGTAGACAGCCACAATATCCACAACGAGGAGACTGTGGGTCCTGCTCAAAGACGTCGCAATCATGACAATTTTGGCAGGGCCCACGCCTCATACCCCATCTTGATGCCCCGGCTTGATACCGAGCCTAGCCCGATATGCATGCTGAGCGTGCAGCTAGCGGATGCGCCGTACAGACTATACGTTCTGTTGTTATCTCTCTCTCTCTCTCACACACAGATTTTGAGAAGTCCGTACTGCCGCCGTACTGGGACGGCCCGAGTGCATGGGACTCAATGTTTTTACTTTTCATAATGAAATGATCCTGAATGAGCTTTCAAAACTAGCAGGAATTTCTGAAATCTGATCGCGGGATTTCATCAATTTTTCTATGTTCAGCTTCAAGATATTTTATAACCCCCTTTTTTAATTACAAAGAGATGAGAGAAAAACACCCCCTTTTTAAAAAAATCTCCGGGTGAAAGTCAAATACACCCCCTTTTTTTACATTTCTCGTGCCGGACTTCGTCGCACGAAAAGTACCCCTTTACCGGACATTTTGGCCACACGCATGCGGTCATTTCGAAACCTGAGTGGGGGGGGGGGGGGGGGGGGGCGGGGATCCGATACAGACCAGCCTCACCGAGGCTAACTTGCAGTCTGCACTTGTGTTGAGTTCACCCTAACTGTTGTTTAAGTAAGCATTACGATTATTTTGGACATGAACCTCGATATCCTGGTATGATTTCTTTAGAGCAGTGAAACGTAGACAAAAGGGTAATAATCAGTGACTGATTTCGATTACGAAGCATGGATGATTGATTGCTCGAGGGGGGATCAATTGGTTGATGCTGTGCATAAGAAACTTGGGTGACCGATTGCAGTGAAGTCAACGGATCATTGATTGTCGATAGCCCTGTGATACCTGTGAGCAGTAAATTATAACTCCAGCCATCAAGCTACTGTCATATATTTTTGACCAAACGGACGGAGAGCGCTTGGCCAAGCACGGGGCACCCTGACAAATATTCCGTGTCAGCCAAGGTGGCAAAAAAGTAAAGTTATATTCATGCAATATTAATAAATCTAACTGAGATTGCAGCACTTTTTTTTGTTGAAGACCGATCGTAAGCAGGGGCTAGAAGAGCAGATGAGGTCTAGCTAGCTAGCTGGGTTTGACACGGCTCGCGGATCAGATCCCGTTTACATGACATACAATTGCGGGGTTGAGCACGGCTCGCGGGTTGAAATCTGCCATTCTGGTGGATTAAAAAAGGCGGCTTCGACACGGCTCGCGGATCACTGAGATCCCGTTTACATGACATAAAATTGCCGGGTTAAACACGCCTCGCGGCTTCAAACTATGCATCCGACATGCGCATCTAAAAACATTGATGACGCAATGTTATACTCACAAAATGGCGACCTTAACAGTGAGGGGTTGTATTCTCCAATATTTCTTGTCATAATCAGTTTTCAATCGAGGTGAAATCAGTCAGCCACAAATTCAATGTTTGAATTTGGTTATATAATGTGCGTAACTTTATTTAGTGCAATTGGAAATATGCGTTATTGACATTTAGTCAGTCTAACCTATTTGGAAATTAAAAGAAAAATCATAATTGGTAAAATCAGGGCAAACATGAAGAGGAAGCGGATGCTTAACTTATGGTCCCCCTATCATAAGGTATACTATGTTCGATGTACAGAATTACGTAGATGCTGCTTGTAAGTATCGGCTTATGTAGTTTCAATCATTTCAATTATTGTACTATACGTTATAACGCATATACATGTTTAAAATCAAATGTGCTCTATTTTTTGAGACACCGGTAAAAGTTGGGATCCTCTTCGGTAACACGGAGTCATAATTTCATCCGGAGCCTCTCAGCGGATGGAATGATTATTATCCATCTAATCGCTTTATGAGACATATTTTGTAAAAAATACGGCCTCCAATATTTCGTCAATTTTTTTTTAAAAATAACTTAAACAAATATAAAAACGACAACAATAAAGAGGACCAACATATAAGAAGATTATTTATTAATGTTAAGAAGATTTTAAGACTACGAATTGTTGCGAAAAATGTGGCGTTAATAAGCAACTTAATTAATTTCCTTGTGTCATGCCTAATGTATGAATTTTTGTGAGCGGTGTTTAATGTTCCCTAAAGAACGTATATATTGTCAATATTATTATATTTTTTACAGGTTATCAACCGAAAACTTATCTTGCAGGTAACTTCCAATTTATTCTTAGATAATAATATTTTATAAGCAATAGGATTCATCATATGAATGAATTAAACATAATTACTATCAACCACCGACACCAAACCGAAAAGAGACAGAACAGAAACATACATCAACATTTAATACAATCTGGCGGTTGAGTCGGTTTGACGATGTGACTGAGGTATTATAGCATCATTCGTTTATATTGCAGTTGAAGATTTTAAAGCTTAATCTGATGAAGAGTTCAATTTTGTTTAGAACATTACAATTTCATGACTGTAAAAGGTATAATTGAGACTCGAAAATTCGAACAAATCCCTGCCCATAAATCCCAGGGAAGGTGCATGCTTTTGATCCACCTCCCCCCCCCCCCCCACCCCCACTAGAGAGAAAAAATTATTGCAAGAACTGTGCGGTAAACAAGCAAGCTCTATCAATGTTGTGTGTTATGCCTATTGTGTTGATATATGTGAGCGCTGTCTTATGTTTCCTTATATCTTTCACAGGTCAGACAACGAACAATAATGCAGGTAACTACCAATGCATGTTTAGATCTACTTTTCATCTACCATATAGGATTCATCATGCGAACCAATTAAACATAATAACATTCAAATTAATGTGAGGTTTGATTAAAAGTAGAATACATTTTCTGATTACTATATTAATAGAGTATATAAAATATTTCAATCGAGTAAAATCGTTTACATGACCGACCTATGTGTATTCAGTAAACGCCAATAGGACAATGTGTTCATTGCTGTTTATAACAATAATTATCAAATTTGATTTTGAAATATGTCTTGTTGCCACATTTTTATCACTTCATCTTCCTTATTTGTAACGATGTTATATTCATGTCTATATAACCCGGCGCCCGCGAAAGAACTTTCATCGCCTATTTTGAATCACTCCATGTTAACACCAAGGCCATTTTATATTCAAGTCCTCTGCCCATTTGTATTCTTGCTTAATATTGAATAGTGTTTTGATAAATTTCATGAGAAACGAGACTGGGCAAGATATATATTTCTTTGAGCATCTACGATATTTGGTAGGGGAGTCTGAAGAGTTACGAGTGTAATGCACAACTTTTCAAAAATTAACGTAAACATGTATTGCGTTTTTCTCTTTTTGTTTCCAGACAACCGACAGGTGCTTACCGAGAACCATGGTGGCCAACAGGCGCTCCCACCGCCATATGAAGGTATTGACTTTGTTTAGTTTTGTTATTGTATTAATAACACATATTGCTCCGGTTGTCTCATTTTCGCTCGCTGGAACATTGCCAGCACAAACCACTGACCTCTACCTCCTGGATGGATCATCGCCCATTCCCATTCACTATACGTTACGTACTAAAAGGCTGTATTGTCTGATCGTTCATGAATATTCATGTTTTTGCTTACCTCGGCAAAATGTTTGCTTTTACTAAAATGGAAAAATGACGGTTGGGGGTTTGATGAAATGGACATAATGAACCAAGCAGAAGTGATCTATGATAATTCATGCTTATTATCCTTCGTGTGTATTACCTAATCTTAAAATCGCTTGGCAAACTGAGTCCAAAGTTCGACTTGTTTTACATGTGTATTATAGGCAATGACGAGCTTGCAACCTATTTTGATCAAATTACGGTGGGTGAACTTTCAAAAGTCAATGGGACATGAGGGTTCCAATGAAAGAGCTAGTGATAACGTACGTCGGGGTGGATGTGCTTTTCGTTTAAACAAAAAATGAATTTGTAACGATTTTTTTGTAAAATTCCATGGCTAACATGTTTAGGCTGCTGACTCTGACGATAGGGGGCGTTGTGAAATGAGACTAACGGAGCTATATGATAATAGTTGGTCCTTGTCTAGTGCTCATTTCTTGCACATTGCCTCTCCTGGCGCTCCATTATTTCACCGTGGCTTTAGCATGTTTAGCCCGGTGGCCATTACAACGCTTGAGAATTTCAATAAATTGATTCCTTTCAGGTATCCATTTACCTCACCTAGGTAAAGTGTAGCAAATGTAGAACAATGCTTTGCCGAAGGACATTATTGATGTGACAGGGATTTGAATCCTGTGATGACTATATGCGGGGAGCGTGATTTGTAATCTAGAGTGCACATGACGACATAGCTAATGAACTTAATAATGACTTTGTTTCTATTTGGTCAACATAAACAAAGAAGATTTCCATTTGTAATGTTGAATTTGAAAACTATTAAGCTAGAAGACATGAAAAGTCCTTAAATTTGGAAACCCATAAAAGAGAAGGAAGTTTCATAATTTATCCTGGTACGCCGGTCGTTACAAAACTCGATAATTGTCAGTACTCTTACTTTTTTGCTTCCATTCATGGAAACGTTAATTATAACCTTCCATGACCTGGTATAAAAAGTATGAATAAAGAGTGCCCTACTTGGGATATTGACTAAACATTGTTTTGTAGGCCTATACAAATATTTCAAGGCTTCGACTCGCAGGCCCAGGTTTACATTATTTACATACCAGCTCGCTGATCTCACATTCTTATTTGTATTGTCCAGAAACATTGCAAGTCTTCTCATTCTGTAATATATCCCAAGTTGGCCACCCATTATTCGAACGTGCAACAGCCTCATATATAAATTGAAATCCATCTACCACATAAATCTGTAAATCTTGATGTACACCCTCTCCTTTTTTTTCTCTCTCTCTTTTTCCCTTGTATCAATATTTTTTTTAATCAATATTTATATTATTATGTATCCATTGAGGGTTGTCATGCTGTCAAGCTTTGCTTTATTTGTCAACCCTCTTGTTAGATGTTTTCGATTAGTTACAGCCAACCTTCCTATAACAATAATTATAATAATAATAATAATGTGTTATTGTATAGCGCTCGTGTCAGTCCCGATTATTACCCTGGCTTGAGCACGGCTGCTATACGGCGCTGTAGCATTTCAAGGAATAAAGTCGTACCAGGTACACATTTACTTCACCTGGGTGGAGTGTGGTAAATGTAGATCAATGTCTTGCCAAAGGACATTAGTGCGGCGGCGTGACTCGAACTGTGGACCTTGTGATCGACATTCCGGCGACGTATCCACTCGACCACAACACTTTTACATATACTCTTTTGTCATGTATAAAATGTTCAATGATTTGCTTGTTATATATTTGTAAAACTGCAAAAGAAAAAGAAAATCAAACAGAAATGAATAAATAAAATAATATAAAATAAAATAATCTAAATGCTCGCGATACTAAGAAATCTCATGGATATTAAATTTGTTTGCAGTAAGATTAATTAAAGATGTCATACCCTATATTGTTGCGCCACTAACCTACATATTCAATTCATCATTAGAAAAGGTAGAGTTCCCAGATGCATTGAAGAAAGCAAAAGTGACTCCTTAATACAAAAAATGACCACGGACCGACCCTGGAAATAGCAGGCCTATTTCTGTTCTTCCGGTCATTGCAAAAGTCTTTGAGAAATTAGCTAATGGTCGTCTAATGAATTTCTTAGCATCTATTACAATTTTGTATGAACATCAGTACGGTTTTCGAAAGCAATATAGTAGGAAGTTTTCATTGATAAACCTTATAAATACCCTTTAAAAATCAATGGATGAAGTTAAACCAACGCTAGGTATTTTCATAGACTTTAAGACAGCATTCGATGTTATTGATCATGAAATCCTTTTAAGAAAATTAAGATATTTTGGTATATGAGGCATAGTATTACAATGGTTTCAAAGTTACCCTTCATATCGATGGCAAGTCTTATACTGCAAGGAAAAAATATCAAGTAGGAGAAGGATAACGTATGGTATTACAACTACATATTCTGAGATTTGCATGGTCGTAGCTACTATTGTACGGCTGTACGGCTGTATAAAAGCGCTATTTTATATTTATCAAAATTTACCGGGAGCACCGGTAGATTTTTCTATTCATTTTTTAAAAGCGCTATTTTATATTTATCAACATTTACCGGGAGCACCGGTAGATTTTTCTATTCCTTTTTTTTTAAAAAGCAGACGTGTTTTAGGGGCCAAATTTTCTAGTGCTTTTAATACATCCACAGAGGCATCCAAATATTTCAAAATTGTAAAGAATCACTATCCACCCAATTTACAGAATTTCCCCAAACTTTGTATTACCTTTAAGGGACAAAGGTAATCATGTAAAATGATATTAAAACGCAGTGATACAGTGATAAAAAGAGTCAGTGTAGCATCTTTCTTAGGAATTGAAATGGATATAACCTTGATGTGGAAGGAGCAAATTCAGATTATTAATAAATGTATACGGAGGAAAATTGGACTGCTGTGTAAGTTGAGACACTATGTGCCTGAGCGCGGTATGATGCTCTTGTATAAATCCTTGTATCTTTATTAAAGAGTTTAATTCTGAGATATGTATGAAATGATGATCTTGTTTTTTTCTTCTCTTATATTTATGGGCAAATTATTCCACAGCTTTGCTCAAATAAAATACATTGAAAAAGTCCCATGTGTCGAACTACACTCAACAAAAAAAGTGCTAAATTTAGCACTTAAAGATTCAATTTTAGCACTTTTTAGGAGCTCGCATAGTGACTGCACTCGAAGTGCTGAGTTAGCACTTGCACCCGGGCTACTTTGCTAGCACCCAAAGGAGCTGACTGTTGTGCACTTAAAGTGCCAAGTTTTGCTCTCTTTTGGGTGCTAGCAGAATAGCCCTTGTGCAAGTGCTAACTCATGCGTTGTTTGACATGCCCCATCTACATTTGGTATGTGGTCAAGGTGGATGTCCTTCGTCATTTACCACTTTCAACTCTTACAGGAAACATTTATTAAACCAACATCCACAAGAAGAACCTGAACCTGAAATTGTACAGGGTATGGAGGGTCTAGTTGATGCTGATTTGGGTGTTGCTGTTGGTGAAGTGCATAATCCTGCAGCAGATGATGCATTTGATGATGATGATGATAGGATAGGCCTACTACAAGAACAAGATGGAGCAATGCATAATGACAGTACAAGACACTATGAATATGACAGACAATGAAAGCGGACAAAATATATGTTCCTTAGGTAGACAAAGGAACATCCCTTCACTGCTATTATGTAAAAATGTGTAGAACAGGTGTCACATGCATATTCACCTGTTCTACACATTTTACATAATAGCAGTCAAGGGATGTTCCTTTGTCTACCTGAGGAACTGTATATTTTGTCCGCTTTCATTGTCTGTCATGTTCATAGTGAGACCAGCTGCATTTTTCATTGGTTCTCTTTTATCAAACACCAACATGACCCATGCTATGACAAACAGAGTGTTATCTGCTGCAACAGCTTTGAATACTGATGTTGTTGACAGTTTAAGGAGCAAAGTTATTCAGACTTTTGAGGCCTTGGGTATTGACCTGGAGAATGAAGAATGTAAGAATCTCTTAGCTGAATTTGATTCAAAAACAAATATTCACAAGGTAACAGCTATTATACTAACCGACCAATCAGATCAGGTTATGCAGTCAGCACTCGATGTTAAGTGCTGCATATTGTTATAGCACTCGTTTTCTGCACTTAAATATTCAGCACGTTTCGGTTTCCTTGTTAAAGTTAACCCGTCAAGTGCTGATTTTGGCACTTCAAGTGCAGAATCTCACTCAGCACCCAACATTTAGCACCTCAGTTTTTTGCGTGTACACTAAGTAGCATTAAATATAATCCATTAACGAATGTGGTAAATGTCCTTTCTGCAGTTCATAAAGAAAATGTTGATACTGAATGCTCGACCAGATTATGCACATATAATACCTATAGACGTACGAACAATGACTTTGAACTTGTTTTGAATGGGGAAAATGTTATCACACGCATGGCCATTTTATGTGCCATTAGTATGCAATTTAAATGACTTTTATAGCAACTTCCCCAAACTTCAATACCATAAAGGGTGTGCGGCTGGATAAAGGATTTATACAATAGCTGGATACCTGAATATCGTACCATTACCACTATCGAAAGAATGTCACTACTGTGAACTTCCAAGCCACTTCACTTCCCGCAGCCAAGTAGAAAGGACACTCCCTTTAATAGCTCTCAGGTAAAGCATTCATGTTATAGTGTATCAGAAATACAAGAGGGTACAGAGTCTAGACCATTATCAGACGGGTCGGACCGGGTGTGTGCATGAAAATATAAAGTAGTACTCTAGAAAGTTATGTTGCGCATGAGCCTTGACTTCGTCGAAATCTTGAATTGTAACTGTGGTTCCGTGATGATTCTGGGAGTGAGTTAGCTTCTATAAAGAATAGATCTAGATCTAGGAGCGTCAGATGTGTACGTGCACAATAGACTAGGTCTAATAATAGAGGTCATCTGTTTGTGGTTTTTGCCAGAGCCCCAAACGAGAAAGCTTAGAAAGTTGTATAAACTCTGATAAATAGCAGTAACATCTTTTTATTTGCTGAGACTAGCCTAGGACTAAGGCCAGCTCAAGGCAATGCAAGCCCAAGTCCAGACACAAATAACCGTCTGGATTCGGAAATTTGTTGATAAACCTCACATTTGTTAACCTTCTGTATAATTAAAGGCGGTCAGGAAAGCCAGAGAAGTCTCAGTGGAATTGTCGATATAAGGGATCGTAGCTTTCGGTTTAGCCCAAGTCCAAACATTCATCATTATGTATAATGTTACAATATAACACTAACTGATATCATATCATATCAGAAAACAAAGGCAAATGTTAAAGGTTTTATGTCAAATTTCAAAAACATGTGATTCAAATAAGCGAGTTCGTAAGTAGCTCTGGAACGCATGACCCCAAAATATCCACAAGATCTTTGACACGATGGAAACTTCCCACGTGTGCATTTTAGAATAATCACCGCCGAAGTGATGGAGGTGCTTCATGAATACCTTTTCTTTGCCTCTTGAGAAGAATAATTTCACCTGTGTATCAGATGAATGTACTGTTGGTGCATAAATGAATACTGATTACATAACTTTCATGAGCACGATCCGAGTATTCGTCTCAATGGTTTTACAATTTGGGTACGAATGACCTTGATCTGCCCATGCGCAAATCCTATTTACGAACTCGCTTATTCAAATTAAAAGTCAATGTTTATTCAACACTCTTCATAAATTAAGATGGTCTCCACCAACGAAGAGGACCTTTCGCAAAAAGGTGCTGATGAGTGATAATCTACTTGTGATCCGTATGCTGATGATTACTGGGTAGCAGTGGTCTATGTGTATTGACCATCTGTTCACCTTGAATGACATAAAACTGAGTTAAACCAAGGCATATTTATTTGAATTCATCTCATACACGCATTTATCGGTAAACAGAAGAAGAAGAAGAAGAAGAATTCGTTCACATTTGTATGTTATGATTCCAGAATACTAGCATGGTATAGATTATAGATCTATGTATTTAAAACAAAAAATTGTATTAATCATTGCCTAGTTCAGTCGCATGCCTATTAAGGAATTATCTTTCAACTCTCATATAGTATTCTGCTTATTCAGTTAGCTATTGTTGTGAATGAGTGCGAAACTTAGTTTTGACAGAGTGTACCATGGTTTCAGATGGTTATTAACATACATTATTTCTTAGTGTTGAGGTTGGATCCGATTAGAGTCATGCAATCCCGATTTGTATGTATTCCTCTTTAATTATCAATAGACGATACGTCTACTAGCTAGCAGAAGCACTATCCAAAAGATGGTCTTATTTTGTCACCTATTGCTGTCCCGTTTTTGACGAATTTCTGCTGATGCAGTTCTCGGAGAAAGGTGTTGATAAAAGGGAAAGCACTTTCCTCGTTTCTTCTTGTGTATTGATAACATGTAAGCCAATGAAACCATTGATAACCGGTAAGTGAAATAAAAAGAATGCCTTTCCTTTACCATTTAATGTGAATTTTCTTTAGAGAGAAGGTCCATTGAAATTTTGAAAATGTGTAAATTATACCTCTATATTGCTGAGGGAAAACGAGTAGAGTACCTTTTAAGCCCTCACTTGTTTGAATAATAAATTAAATGCATTTTTGACACCCTTTCCAGAACCCACTCACAAAAGGAAATGGCGTCGATAAAACAAATGCAATACCGGTGACGCCACGATGTGAACTACCTTACATCATGCATTCGGAACAATGTTGGATGCCCATTGCAATTTTGAGATATGGGTTTAACGTTGGTTGTATATTTATCGCCAGTGTTGATATTTCCTTTAATTTTAGCACTTTAAATGGGATACACAACCAAAAAATACTTTAAAAAAAAATGTTTGTTAGATTGTTTTGTTACTTCCCGTCACATTTGAGAATAAGAATCGGAAAATTAATAACATGTTCTGAGAGCATGTTAGCGTGTATGGCCCGTATTCTAAAATCGTGTCTAACTTAGTCATGACTAAGGTTATTTAGTTAGACGAGGTCGCGTCTAAGTCCTGTTTAACTAAATTTTGTATTCTGTATTCTGAACTCGTGTCTAAGTTGCGTCTAACTAAATAACTGTTTAATTCCTGTCTAAGTCGTGTTTAACTACGAAGTCGTTCTTAACTTCAGTCATGAATACTGCGCCTGCCCAGTAGGTGTTAATTCTGATATTCCGGCAGACGATAGACGCAATGCGCATGCGTGCGCGCACAGGATAAATAAATTAACGCGTCCGAGTGATGTGATTGTGACGTCATAACAAGACTCTATGTACTGTGTACGTACAGTAAACGAACGTACTATACTACCGTGGCGCACAGTACAAACACACTACTTATATCACTGGTCAGTGCCTCAGTGCTCGGAAAATCCAGAAAAGAAGCGCCTCAAACAGAATGGATAGTTTATTATAGATTATGGAATTTCCAAGATGTCACAATTATAATAATAATAATAATAATAATAATAGCCTAATAGTCCACTCCAAATTTTATTAAACCGAAACGGAAATTCTTTTTGCCCAATTGATCGTGAGCCCGGCAGCCACTGAGCAGCGCCAGATCGACGTTGCTCTATCCCTTATTGTTGAACGCCAAACAAGGTAGCAACAACTCCCATATTTTAACGTCTTTTGGTATGACGCGGCCAGGATTCGAACCCACGACCTCCCGGTTGTGAGGCGGACGCTCTACTGAAAAGTCAGGCTACACGACTAAAAATCCCGCAAAACGTATTTGAAATTTTAGAGGATGCACGTAGATCGTTCTCCTCCACATGTTCGGGGTCAGCAACTAGAGAGTACCGTACACGTTGAAAGGCAGCATAATCGCGCTCTTAAACAGGACTTAAACAACCCCTCGCAGTTGTCTACAGTTAAAAAGGACTTAGACAACTGTTTAGTTAAACAGGAGTTAGACACGACTTCAGGGGCCCGTTCCTAGAAACCGTCATAAGTCTAAGTTCTTGACTATCCCATTGAAACGCATGTTTATTCTGTAATACATGTTTCAATGGGATAGTCAAGAAGTTAGACTTATGACGGTTTCTAGGAACGGGCCCCTGAATACGAGCCCATGACTGTGTCTGATCTAGGAGAGCAAAGGACACTTTGCATGCTAACCTAACGACTCTTCTGGAGCATTATAGGCGACACATTTACATAACAGTGTGATGATTCCGATCAATTTATGATTTTGATAAATTAAGTCGTAGTACCAGATAAATGGGAAAGAAGAAATCGAGAGAAGACCGAAGTTAGTCCGGTTTGCGATTCACGGCCAGCTCGATCGGCGGCCAGCTCTCGTGCATGCGCTGCAGGCCGATTATATAGTAACGTAATGTGTATCGGCAAAATATTCTAGTTCTATTTCAAGGTCAAGATCTCCCAAATCTCCATTGTCGTTGTCGTTGTCCGAGGTTTTTCCTTCTTTTATCTCCTCAAAACTAAAATCAAGTATGTTTCCAGGGTATTTTGATGAAGATAAAGTACGTTAGGTATACATGGGTACAGTTTGCAATGCAATACATAATTTGCCCACAAACTACATCACGCACTGTCATCAATCAGATCAGCTGAGCAGCCCATGGTTCACACCGTGACGTCTTGAAAAATCAGCGTGTATTACGATTGCTCTCGGGGTCCTGAGTGGGTTGATTTTTCTTCAATCTTAAGCAACTTACATAATTTTCCCTGTAAGTTACAAGTTAAACAAATGTGATATTCTTACTCAGTGTAAGTTAACGATTGCGATTATCAAAGTCAGTCAAGTTCAAAATCAATGAACATTGCCTTAAAGGTATTACAAAGTTTTGGTATGGGGTCATGAATTTGGTTCAAATTAACATATTGGAAGCATATTCGTTCCTACAAAATTCATTGATCGTTGTCCAGGTTTAAATCGAGTCTAAAGTTATGAAATTATAAATAATAAACTCTTTATATTGTACAGCTCCCTCTCAAGGTCAAGATATTAATTTAGCCATGAAACACTGTTTCTTGACTAAAATCGACCGATTAGCTATTCCCGTTTGAAAATTATATCACAACTACATATTTTGAGATTGTCATGGTCGCAGCTACCATTGTACGGCCGTAGTCGCCATTTGAAATTTATTAAAAATTTACCGGGAGCACCTGTCAATTTTTATATTCAATTTTTCTCGAAAACAGAAGTGTTTTATGTGTTTATGGGGTTAATTTTGTTAGTGCTTATAATATATCCACACAAGCATCCAAATATATATCAAAATGAAAAATTGCTAAATATAGAGCTAAATGTTGGACTGTCATCCTGCTCTTTATCATATCTTTGTCTACAACTTCTTATAGAAGATATCTGCTGGAATGTAGGATGTATAGAACTTTGATTTAGCTTGGAGAATATTGGATTGAAAAGTGAGACATCTTCAAACTGATCTTCCTTTTTATCTTCTGGTCCCATGTGCTGGTTTTTATAGGGTTGTTTTTTAACTGAGAGTGCAGTTCTCATTGGAATTAGAGCTACACTGAAACATGTGCACTGAAATTCCGATGGTCTATTCAAAGGAATAGGTGAATTCTTTTCATTCTACACACCTGTATCAGTTGAATGCACATTGGACTTCGTTATCATCACAATGGCTGCATCACTTAATACAAGACAACAAGCTGCTATAACTAGTCAGGTAATAAGAGACTTAGTCAAGAATGATGAATTCACTAACCTCCTGGATGCCATTGTTAGTAAAGCTATTGATAAGAAAATGGGTGAATTTCTTACTTCAATTGAGAAAATCCAGGGAGATATGTTTGATGTCCTGAAGAACCTTGAGGAGAAAGAGAATGAAGTTAAACACCTGAAAGAAACAATTGTTCATCAACAGCATGATATCAACCGAATGGAATCTGCCATCAACTCAATGGAACAGTACTCTAGACGATCAAATATCCGGATATTTGGTCTGCAAGAAAAGAAAGGGGAAAACACAGATGCCCTTGTAGCTGACGTCATCACTCGCAAGCTTGGTGTAACCTTGGATCCAGTGAGAGACCTAGATCGCACTCACCGTACAGGAAGGCTGCATGATAACAGTGAGCCATCAGCACCAGGTACATCGTCGACTGATGCTTCATCAGCTAGGAAGGCCCGATCACGTCCCATAATTGTCAAGTTGACAACCTACAGGAAGAGGAGAGAGGTCATCTACAATAGAAAGAAATTGAAAGGAACAGGGATAGTAATTGTTGAAGACTTGACAGTTGAGAATCAGAAACTTCTGTCTGTAACACGTAAGACGTCAGGTGTCACAGCTGCATGGTCTTCCGACGGTCGAATCATTGCTCTTATCAACGCAACCGGAGGTAAGAGCATCACCAAACTTATTGCAAGTGAAGGAGATCTGAAAAACATTAAAACACATTCATGATATACTGTTTAACACCTTGTTGGAATGTCTCACTCCTACAACTTATGCAGCTTTTTTTTATAAAGCAGACTACTAAAATATACCAATCCATTCCTCCCATACCTATATAGGCATTTCATTTAATTTTACATATTCCATTTTTATGTCCATTTTTATGTACGATTTTTAAATACATTTTTATTTGTTCTTCTTTTTTTATTTGTTCTTTTGTTTACTGTTTACTTTTAAATTTATTGCTAAGTGAGTGAGTGTTGTGAATGGGTGTGAGTGTGTACTGTTCTTGTGCTTCATCTTCCTCTCTATGTATTCAATGTTTATCCGAGATTTTTCCATTCAATTATTATGAAGATGACTGTGAATTCCTCTGGTCTATGTATACATTCTTTCATTTGGATAAAGATATTAATGTAGATAAACTGTTAAAATTAAAAGTTAATCCATTTAACATGAACTCGCCAAATCAGAACTTCAATGTTGAGAATATCTTATCTGATGACGATTGTAACACATTGTATGTAAATAACTGTAAATATACTTTTTGTGACAATTTTAATACACAATATAAAGATAAGAAATCAAATATTTCCATGTTGCATTTAAATGCAAGAAGCCTACCAAGGAATTTTAATGAATTTCAAGTTCTCCTGTCATCTATTGACTATGACTTCAGTTTTATTGCAATCTCAGAAACATGGTTTAAGCCTTCTACTCATTTTGGTATGTTCAATATAAATGGTTACAAATTAGTTCAAGTGTGTAGACCATCACAAACAGGTGGAGGTGTAGCATTATATGTAAAATGTAATATAGAATATACAGTTCTTGCAGACCTATCTTCATCCACTGCAAACTATGACACTTTGTTCATTGAAACTATTCAAAATAATAAATCTGTTGTAATAGGATGCATTTATCGTCCTCCTGACACCAATATTACACCCTTTAGTGAGAAGATAAAAGCAATTTTTGATATTTTAGAATGTGACAAGAAGGACATATATGTAATGGGTGATTATAATATAAACCTGATTAATTATGATGTTCATAACACAACAAACGATTTTTTGGACACTATGTTTTCATATAATATGTACCCGTTAATTACTAAACCCACAAGAGTCACTCATAGCTCAGTTTCTTTGATAGATAACATCTTTACTAATACAGTGCATGGTGATAGAAATGTTGGTATTTTATATAGTGACTTCTCTGATCATTTTCCCATTTTTTGCATCTCTTCCCTTCAATCTTCTCGTAATCGTCATGTTGTTAATAACCGTAAAAAGAGTCGGTTGATAAACGATTCACATATGAATATGTTTAAAGAAAAGTTGGTATCTGTTAATTGGTCAGATGGAGTTAAATGTGACAATGTTAATGACAGTTATAATATATTTTTTGAAAATTTTTACAAAGTTTATGATAATTGCTTTCCTTTACAATTGAACTGTGTAGGTAATCAACATAATTCTATAAAGCCCTGGATTACAAAGGGAATCTTGAAATCAGTCAAACGAAAACATAGATTATATGAAACATTTTTAAAAAAACCAAGTGACCAGCATAAGAGGAAATATTTGTTGTATAAAAATAAATTAACAAACATTAGTAGATCTTCAAAAAGAAATTATTACAAGAATTTATTTGATAATGTCAAAGGGGATCTTAAAAAAACTTGGAGACAAATAAATTTGATTTTGGGCAACAAAAAAGAAAATGCATTTCCCAAAACAATGTATCATGAAAATATAAAAATAAGTTCAAGGATAGATGTTGCTCAATATTTTAATTCATTTTTTGTCAATATAGGTAAAAAACTTTCGAGTTCAATTTCTTCATCCCACTCATTTCAGGAATTTTTACCAGACAAATCGTTCAACTCATTTTATATTAAACCAACTTGTGTCAATGAAATTATAGAAATAGCATCAACTTTAAAAAGTAATAAAGCCTGTGGACCAGATGGTATTTCGCCAAAAGTTGTTAAACAGTGTATCCATTATTTTGTACAGCCATTGTGCGATGTATTTAATAAATCTTTTATGAGTGGTATTATGCCAGATAGTTTAAAAATTGCAAAGATAATACCAATATATAAAAAGAATGACATAAATAACATTGAAAATTATAGACCAGTAGCCTTGTTATCCATATTTTGTAAAATTTTAGAAAAAATAATGCACAGAAGACTGTATGATTTTTTAAATAAATCCAAAATCCTTATTAATGACCAATTTGGTTTTCGTAAAGATTTCAGTACTTCACTTAGTATATTGAATCTTACTGATTACATTTTACAAGAATTAAACAGTGGTAATTTTTGTTGTGGTGTATTTATGGATTTATCCAAGGCTTTTGATACCATCGATCACCACATTCTCTTGAAAAAATTGAATTACTATGGTATTCGTGGTATACCGCTCCAATGGTTTCAAAGTTATTTATTAAGTCGTAAACAGTATGTGGTGGTCGATGGTGTCGAATCCAATCTCATGAATATTGATATTGGTGTCCCTCAGGGTTCAGTTTTGGGGCCACTTTTGTTTATTTTATATGTAAATGACATTGTTAATTCATCAAAATTATTGAAGTTTTCTCTCTTTGCGGATGACACTGCTGTTGTGTTCCCCCATGCTAATATATCTCAATTGATTTTCACTGTGAATTCAGAATTGTGTATTTTAAATAATTGGTTTAAATGTAATAAATTGCAACTTAATTTTGAAAAAACTAAATATGTAATTTTCCATCCTAGGAAGAGAAAGGTATTAAGTGACATTGAAGTTGTAAAAATTGATGATATTGCTATTGAAAGAAAAGATTGCATTGACTTCTTAGGAGTAACCATCCAAGAAAATTTAAATTGGAAAAAACATATTGATCGTGTCTGTAATAAATTGCTCAAATGTATTGGTGTATTTTATAGACTTAAGGATTTTTTACCCCTCAGAATATTATTTAATATTTATTATGCTATATTACTTCCTCATCTGAACTATTGTACTATAATTTGGGGCAATACTTTCAAATTAAACTTATCAAAATTGTTTATTTTACAAAAGAAAGCAGTTCGTCTGTTGACCAACTCTCATTATATGACTCCAAGCGCGCCACTTTTTGTTAAATATAAAATTATGCCTCTTTTCGAACTGATAAGATTTAATACCTGGATTTTTATGTATAAATATAATAAAGGCGCCCTTCCAGAAGTTTTTTCTAACATGTTTCAAACAAACTCAAAATTCCACACTCATTTAACTAGACAACATCAAGATTTACATAAACCCTTCTCTAGATTCAATTATGTTCGCAATTCAATTAGATTCACAGGGGTGTATGAATGGAATTTGTTAAGTAGTAACATTACAAATAGCACAACACTATCCAGATTTAAAGTATTGTGTAAGTTACGTTTATTCAGTTCTTTAAATAATCTCGATCTCTCTTCGTAGCTCTTTATCTTGTATTTTTCCTTCCTCTTATATCTTTGCTCCATTCTGTCGTGTGTTTGTGTGTGTGTGTGTGTGTGCTTGCTTGTTATGCGTGCGTGTGCATTTAAATTTATATTAATGTTATAATGTACTTGTATATAGGGTCCCGACTACAAGCAGTCTTGCTTCTCAGGGACCCTGACCATTATTACTTTTGTTTGTTGTTGTTATTTGATATCATTCTTCTATTGTATTGTTGTTTTGTATATTTTGTTGTTAAATGGTCAATAAACGAAGGGACTTCCTTCATATTCAAATCAAAATTTGTAAACATTCACTATCCACCTAATTTTCAAAATTTCCCAAAACTTTGTTTTACCTTTAAACAAACTTAGACACGACTTCAGAATACAACATTTAGTTAGACAGGACTTAGACGCGACACGACACTCAGACATCAACTGATTTCTGCGTTGTGTGATATAACTTAACTGTAGTAGCTTAAATGAGAATGAAACCCGACAAACGTTATCTGACAGCCTTAGTCAAAATTGTCAGCCATTGAAAAAGAAATCTTGAAAGGACTCCAATTTGATTACGTTACAAGGAACACCACAACCCATCTAAAGTTTGTTGTTTCCTTGCTAGCACTTTGATTGACTAGTGATGTAAAGCGAGAGTAGTACATATCATTGACCTGCATGTAATTCCTATTGCTAACCAATGGAAATGGCAGCCATCTTATTACCCCTGTATCCTCGGAGAACATTGCCAGTTGGCTGCTTTTCTTAATAAGTGTAAATACGAGAAAAGCAGCCAACTGGCAGATTTAGCCGAAGATGAAACATTCCATTTGATTACCAAAATTATTATAAATAAAAATAAAATGAGCAATGTATACCATCGTCAGTTCTTGATGGACCTAACTCAGGGGCAACCGAGCAACTTCCAAAGTGTTGGGGGGGAGGGGGGAAACAAGGAAAAAGGGCACTTTCTGGTGAGAAAAAAGGGCACCTACAAAGGAAATCTCAAAGCGAAAATATATAATCTTTTAGACATTAGTATATAACCATACATTGTGATTAAATTATCAGGGATGATTTCAATATTTGTTTTACTTTATACACCGTACATGATATTATTCAAAGATGAAGTTCAGTTCTGGTCATGCGATTGCATTGTGAAAGAAACGGTGTGGAATCGACCAGAAAAGGTTGATCATCTAGCATAAAATAATTTGTGTGTATTGCAAGGTTCCGGAATCATAAAAATGATAAGAAATTTGGCCAAGTCTTGGTAAAGTTACAAACACTGTACACAGAAAGATGTATATGGGACTACACGAACACGTGGCGTAAAAATTCTACCCTGGATTTTTACGATGTTACATGACATATTTAGAATATGAAGGCATTTGAAAAGCCATGCTTTTCAGAGAACATGTCTTATGATGTTCTCCCACACTTGCATCATAAGAATGATAACGCTCACAAATTATTTTTCACCTCTTCCCAGAACTCAACCTTCTCTTTAATCATCATGCTTTGCAGTTCGGAGTGATGGTCTGAACAATTATTTGTGAGCGCAGCGAGCAAGAAAAAAAAATGTGTGATATCGCAGTGCGAAAAATTACAACTTATAAGGAGGAAAAACCAAATCTTGGTCGGGTTATAAGCACATTCTCATAACGGAAAACTGAAAAGACCTTTGATAAGTAACATAAGTATTTCATATATAGATGCGTGTGAGCGTAGCGAGCGAGCTTTGGGAGAAATTGCTGTTAGTCGCTTGACATTTGAGGCGCGTTTAATGATGAGAGGAAAAGGGGACACTTATCAGAAAAGAAAAGGAGCATGTGTCAATTTTCAAAGTACAAGGAGTAATTATCAGAGGTGAAAACGGGGCTCTTTGTACACCCTCAAAAAGACGCACTCACCGGGGATGAAAAAAGTCAGTCATGAGAATAGGAAATTGACATTTTTGGACGGAAAAGGGGCCCCAATCAGATTTTGATAGAGGCATTTATAGGAGGTGAAAAGGGGCATTTATGAAAAAGGGGATAGGTCCATTATTAAAAAGGAAAAGGGGCACGTATCATTGTTAAAAGGGAAATTATCAGAGGTGAAAAGAGGCACTTATCCCACCTGAAAAGGGGCAATGACCAGATATGAAAAGGGGCACTTATGTGAATAAAAAATAGGGGCACTTATAATAAAGAAAAATGAGCATGAGTCGAATGAAAATGGGCACCGATCAGATTTTAAAGGGGCATTTATTGGAAATTAAGGGACCATTATCTGGAGTAAAAAGGAGTAACTTCTCGTACCTGAAAAGGGTCATTTACCAGAGAAGTGGCACTTATGAGAAGGGGGAGGGGCTCCTTTTTAATGGGGCACTTATCATTAGGAAAAGTGGCACTTATTAGAAAGGGAAAGGGGCACATGTGAAAATATAAGGTGCGCTTATCTGAATTAAAATGGGGGTAGTTATTAAAAGGGGAAGGGCCCTTATTACAAAGAAAAGGGGGCACTTGTCAAAGTAAAAGAGGCATCATTTAGATTTGAATATGGCAATTATCAGAGGTGAATGGGGGCACTAATCAAAAGTTAAAAGAGGCATTTCTCGTACTTGAAAAGAGCCACTTACTAGAGATTAAAAAGGCACTTATGAGATTGAAAAATGGACACTTATTGCAAAGGAAAGGGGGAACTTGTCGAAGGAAAAGGGGCACGTGTCCAAATAAAAGGGGCACTTATCAGAGTTGAAAAGGGGAAGGGGCACTTTTACAAATTAATAGGGGGACTTGTCAAAGTAAAAGGGGCACTTTTCCTATGTAAAAAGGGAAACCTCTAATACAAAGTTAGAGGGGCACTTTTCCTATGTAAAAAGGGGCATTTTCGGGTGCTTGGAAAAGAGGGAGTGCACTATTCCCCCCTGCCCCCTGGAAGGCCGCCTCTGACCTAACTGAATATGTATATGGTAATGGAAATAATAAATTGAGAACGCATAGATTGTTTAAGATAAGTATACAAAGAAGTTTATATTCCATGTTAGAAAAAACGTATAACAACGAACACATATGTATCGATTTAGAATTACCTCACACAACCTACTAATAGAAGCCGGCAGGTATAGCCGTCCATACGGTTTGTAATGATTGTGATACGTAAAATATTGGAGATGAATTACGCATAAAAATGGACTGTACAAGATATAACGCTAAAGAAAATGCGTTGTTCAATAAAATAGTCGAAATATCTGGAGAATTAAATGATTAAAATAAGAACACAAAATGTTTAAACACTATGAAGTTAGACGATGAAAAAAAAAACATCGGTCATTTTTGTAAAAAGTATTTTAAATCAGTCTTAAACATTCGAGGTGTGTTTTGATATTTTCATGCAATCTCTTAAGTATTGTAGATAAGACCTCTAGTTTTGTTTACACCATCTCCATTCTGCTAAAAGTACCAAATATTTTTGCCTAGTTTGACTAGTAAAATACGACAAACACTAATATAATAATAATAATGATATAATATAATGTTCTCTCTAGTAAAGCAAACAAATTAAAATTTCATTATGATTTACTATTGCGTTTTATTTGTTAAACTAGCCAATTTACTGTTATTTTCTGCTCGTTTTCTTTGTCAAATCCACGAGTCGGGCGACAGAGCTTTATTACCATGTCACAATTTGGCATACCGCCCTCTTCTAAAGTTTAGTTTAAGAAAGTCAATTTGTATGTAACTTCATATTTCCAACCATTTAAAGCGATAGTTGAGTTCTATTGCAGAGGGCGCTATACCAAATAATTTGTTGGTAATATAATGAAAAACTTAGTGTCAAATTCGATTTAAATGACCAAATTATCTTTGTTTGATTAAAATCGGTTCAGGGACGGCTAAAATATCAGTAAATATAACGGTTTCTAATATTTGTGTACCACCACAAATATTCAATAATTTTAAAAAGCCGTTGAAAAAAACGAAATAGCGCCCTTTATGTTGTATTTCAGCGGATGCCGATGTTGGATTTTCTGTTCGCTTTGTCGTGTTGGTTATATTACGCACATGTATTGTTATTATTAATTAATTAATTAATTTAGGTCACCGTATTTTGGGGGAAATAGAGCTGAATTGGTATGATCGTATTGGCCCAATTGTACACATTTTGGGGTCTAGAACTCAACTACCCCTTTAAGACTCGTTATGATTAGTGTACAAAATGTAAGAGCTTCACATCTTTGCCGAGCTAAAGTTTTTGGTGAGATGATTCAATTTGAGAACTCTATCGACCATAGTCTCTGTCATGGTCCACACACCTAATACAATGCACAGTGGTGGAGTGATACCAGCTACACAGAGATACGGGATATGTAATCTCTTGTGTGAAAGAGCATGACTGAATACTAATGCATTTTCTTCAATTCCGATAGGGTCCATTCAGCTCCAAACGTTTTGATATGAAAATCACAAGACAAATTGTCAACTAAATCATGAGTCTGTGATGTCATTGTTTCACTATCCACTAATTGTTTTCTTTTGATTGATAATATACATTTTCAATTTCCCCCCTAAAAATGTTATTTCCTCACACCAAGCATCCAAGTTATATTGATAGTAATATTCTTGTGTGTGGATCCACAAGACAGTATAATAATAATAATAATAATACATTATATTTCTATAGCGCTTATTACAATGTTTCTAAGCGCTTTACAAAGTTGTACTAGATAATAATACATTCAATAACTATAATTAATATATACTAATCAACCTACAATTAATTCAAAATACATACATAAGCACAGATACATCTAGTCAATACATATATATACAATCAATACATATAGATACAATATAATACAATTAAGTATAGAGTATAGAGTAGTTTTTTTCAGCTAAATCATGGTAAATGTGAATTTTGATAAACTATTTATATAAAAATCAATTGAAATGAATATACAATATTTAGAGAATAGTATCAATTCTTCAAAGTTCATAAATGATTTTGTGAAATGACATGCACGCAATATGATGTAAATCATATAACTTGGGCAAAGGCGTAGGGAAATCAAGTTTTGGGGATAAAAAGGGGAAATAATGGATACAAAATATATAAAACAATTGATAAATAGTTTGTTTTGTTTTGTTTTTATTGTTTCACATTCCACAAAATAACCGTGTACATATTATTTAGGTCAGCCAGATAAAGCATAATGACAAAAAAACAATGATGGCAGTAAAATATTCATTAACGTGAAATATGAGGAATCTATAAAAAAGCAATGCTTGTACAATAAAGGTTCCCATATACCAAAGAAGTATGAACAATTCCAATGCAATGAAGAAAAAAAAAGAATCAGGGAAATATAATTGATTCTCAATGAATTACAGGTTTGTGGTTACATAATAGTCATAATAGTCATAATAGTCACTCGAGCGAGGCGCAAAAAAAAAAAAAAAAAGACATAAATAAATTTTAAAAATAACGATAATGTGCTTCATGCGTATAATTCCGAGAGAAAGTCTTTAAGTTCACGCTGGAATGAATACAGCAAGGGTGATTGAATTATCTCAGCGTCCCATCTGTTCCAAAATGAAGGTCCTGTGTTGGTTATTGTTTTAAAGGCAAGATAGGGGGATAGACGAAAATCGAATGATTGCCTGGTGGACTAAGAATGAATGTCGCCATTAAAAAAAAGAAATATTAGTGAAAACACTTGGCAAATGATCTATATCAAGTTGATACACAAATATCCCTACAAAATAGCGATATAGTTCTGTTACTTTCAATAACTTGTTAGAAAGAAATAATGGATTTGCATGTGCCAAAAAATTGGCAGAAGAAATAATCCTTACAGCTCTTTTTTGTATTTTGAGTATGGAATCAATTTTCGTCTTGGAAGAATTACCCCAAACTAATATTCCGTAACTTAGGTACGGTAATAATAACGTAGAGTATAATCATTTCAAAACATGGGGAGGAAAATGATGTTTGAGTTTATTGGTAACTCGTAGATTTCTTGAAAGCAATTTACATAATTAGTCAATATGAACTTTTCATGTTAATTTACAATCAATGTAAAGAACAAGAAATTGTGTTGAGTCAATTTGTTTTAACATTGCCACTCATGAAAACATCACCAGGTAAAGTATGCAGTGAATTACTAAAGACCATGTAATTTATCTTTTTGAAGTTAAAAGATAACTTATTTGCTTGAATCCAATCGCATACAAATCGTAGTTCAGAATATAATTTATCAAGAATGATTTGAGGATTATCGAGAATAAAAAATATGCTTGTATCATCTGCAAAAAAGAAAAGAAAGTAGATTGGAAGAGTTTTGAAAATCATTGATGTATAATATAAAAAGAAGTGAACCTTGAGGTACACCGCAAGTGATGTGTTGAACTTTAGAATTAAAATTATGAATAGACAGAAATTGATTCCTGTTTGCAAGATAAATTCTGAACCACTTCAAGGCCCTTCAACGAATTACATAGTAGAAAGTTTATATACAAGTATTTCATGGTTAATCGTGTCAAACTAAGGCCTTGGAGAAGTCCAGAAGGATACCATCAACGTGAGACCTCTTATCGATTGCCTTTGTAACGTTATCTATTAATAATATGATTGCATGCACAGTTGAATGTTTGTTACGAAAACCGAACTGGGAATTGGTGAACATATATATTACAAGTGGTGAGAAACTTAAAAGTGCGAGAATAAATTATCTTTTCAAGGACTTTGAGAATGAAGTCAACAGTGATATTGGACGATAATTACCTAATTCATCTTCTGAACCTTTTTTGTAGATGGGTATTACTTTAAAAACCTTCTTCTTATCAGGAACAACACAATCATGCAAAGACAAATTAAAAATATTTGTCAAGGGTGAAACAATTTCATGTATAATTTGTTTTAGAAGGTCATATTAAATACCATCATAGCCCGAACTTTTTTTTACTGGTAGGTTTGTAACTATATCAATGATTTCAGATTCGATGACTGGTGAAAAAAAGATGGACTGGGGATTTCGATTCTTTAAAAGAGAATGAAAAGGTGTATTTGTAGTAGGAATATCAGAAGCCAATTTTGGACCAATGTTTACAACAACAAAAAATTAAATGCTTCATCAATACCTAGTGGATCTGTTATTTCTATCGCCTCATTAACAATTTTATGAATATCTTTCCTATTTCTATCTTTTTTGTAAACATCATTAATCACTTTCCAAGTAGACTTTGTATCATTTCTGTGAGCTTGGAAAGCGGGAAAAAATTATTATTAATATTTGCTTGCCTTTACAGCACATATGTTAAAGTATTTGTTATACGTAGAGTATTTACATTTAGCATCATCAGTACCTTGTAGATTAATATTTATAATAATTTTTTTTTCTTATTTATTAATCTAAGTATTAAGGACTTTGTGATCCAAGGAGACCGGGGTAGTTTTTTAATAATTTGTGCTGGACACTGTCCTAATTGGGAAATGAAGAACATATAAAGCACGGGTGGTCAACCTTTTAAAGCTCGCGGGCCACAGCAAACGATTGGCATAACATGGCGGCCGTAGGTAGTCTTCTTCCCCTCTCCCCCACACCAGCCTTATTTGGAAATGGGCCCCTTGCCCTGCGCCTAAGGGGGGGGGGCAATTTTCAAATTTGGGAGGGCCAACAAAATGTGTGCTAGCTACTCCCCTCCCCCCCCCCCCCCCACCGCTTATCCACCGGCTGGCTGTTTCGCTGCTAAATATTTTCTCACGAATTGGGCCCCCCTTTTGCCCCCCCCCCCCCTCCCGCCGGCTGGATCCGCCGACACACACACACTCATGCAATACGTGTACACACCTGCAATTTTGCAAAAACAAACATGCAAACAACATAACCAGTGAGAAGAAAAAAAATTCAGCCTTCCTTTTTTAGTGTGATTGCTAGGGCTGCATTTGAAAACAAGTTTCAGCATGTCAGACCTGTCACTAATTTTTCAAATCTTTGTTTTCTAGCCTCACCCTGTAACCCTCCATAATGTGCTAGATACAGCGTGTCATAATGTCTTACTTTGTTGTTAACCTTCATTACATTCATACTCTGGTGACAAATGAGGCAAAATGGTTTACCCTTCTCTTTTATGAAGAAATCCTTTAGAGACCAATCTGATTTAAAGTTTCTGCCTTCATCAGAAACCATGTAGTTACCGATGAAATAATTGGGTTAATGTTATTGGGCAAATTAAACTTGGGCCATTTTTGTCCAATAATTGGGTTATTTTCTCCCAACTTTTTACTACATGTATAGTTACCCAATTAAATGTTTAAAATTAGGTGGGCAGATGTTAATGAGCAAACGCAAGTCGTGCAATAATTATGGAACATAATGGGGTCTTGTTCTCATATTAGAGGTGTCGTGGTCGAGTGGATATGTCACAGGACTATGGATCACAGGTCCGCGGTTCGACTCCCGCCGCGGCGCTAATGTCCTTTTATATATAATATTGTATACAACTAGTGTCTATGCTACACATTATGGTGATAATTATATAGGTGAATTTCTGATTGGTTAAACTTTTGTTGGTTACAAGTTGGCTATTTTATTTGTATCCAACACTGGGTAAATCATGCGAAACCTGTTATTTACCCAACAGTTGGTTGGACACATAATCGCCCTCATGTTGGGTACAAATCGGTCTATTTTTAGCCCAATATTTGTTAGAGTGTATATTAACAAACGTTACTCCGTGCGGAAATTACAAACTGAAATTAACACGGCGAGTTAATGTAATGTAATGAGAGGGAAATGGAGGAGTTTTGTATCGACCAAATAACGAGTCAATATGTTGTGAATGATGAAAACAAATTACGGAAATAGAGATAGCTGTGTGAAAATTTGTTACCCTATTTCATCGCTGCTATGTGGGCCGCATTTCATTCATGAGCTATTTTCATAATTGCTTTTTCAAAGCTCCGCGGGTCGCACCAAAAGAGCTCACAGGCCGCAGGTTGGCCATCCGTGGTGTAGAGGTATATACCAATGTCTTCAAAGTTGTATATTTTCGCTTTGAGATTTCACTTTGTAGGTGCCCTTTTTTGTTGGTACCCCTCCCCCCTCTCAACTTTGGAAGTTGCTCCGCCACCCCTGGTCATAGCATCGATAATCTCTTGAATTTTCCACGGTCGGCCGAAGGTTTTATACTATCGGGAGGTCACATCACGCCTTCGTGACCTAGTTTGAAAGCACCGTACTCTCAATACGACGTCGTGTAGCCTTTGTCCGGACAGCGGGTATACTACTTAATAAAAAGTCACATCTTCGTTTTGCCTCGTTTTGTGGTTCGGGTGCCATCGTGTGAACTTCTGTAGGTATCGTACTTGCTTCGGCTGTTGATTGGCTGTTGAACAAGTTCGGGGTCATTTCGTGCGAAATTCCATATTCGTGTGTTTATCTGGTGTCAATTTCGGGACAGCCTGGTGTGACGCAGTCATAAGTAAATTATCAACTTACAGACAAACACAACAAAATGAATTAACATTTGTCATTTCCTAAATATGTGATCGAATGTAATTATGCACACACTTGTTAAACTATTTGTATTGTTCCGATATGTCTTTCAAACGATGTTTGCTTATTTGAAATAACTTCTGTATTATACAACAAATATTAATGTATCATGTCAACAAAGTTTTCAAATAAATAACAATACAAATTAATAAAAACAAGTGATTTCTGTGAGCAGTTCTATGTACGTCTGTATTGGTGTTTTTAATAGCTGAGTCTTGTCTGCCCAAGCGACAACTTATACTAGCCATATGTTACTTAACAAAGTAGACTAACCAACTGCCTCAAACAGCACTGCCAAATATATTGTCACAACTTTTAATGAAATGTTTTATTTATTATATACATTTATTAGGAAACTCAATTTCACAGGCGATTGTCCTACATCATAGATAAAAATGAATATGTGACAAGTGGTTTTATTCTGACATCACTATAACAAATTGTCACTTGCAAGGAAACTACAATTATTTAAAACTATTGTTCAACTTGTAAAATGTTCAAATACATATAATATTAAGACCTGTTATGTGTCTACCAATTATGAATACAACTTTTAGCTAACATTTGATGGGCTTCGTTTTCCTTTAATAAAATGAGAACATAAAAGCTTTAAATCGTGACAAAAAAAATATTTATCGTAGAGAAAAAATATACTTATGTTAAAATGGTTACTTATTTTTTCAGGACCACAACTAAACAAAAAGAGCTTGGGCAATGCCATCTGGTAAGTTTAACCCCACAGTTCATAAACACAATACAATTGTTTATTAAGAGAATGGCACCATTATGAAGGTCATGTCATCTCTTTCTTGTCTGTTGGATCATTATTTTATACATAAGCTAATTAAGACAATTAGGCATTTAATGAGGCAGACAGTTTTGTTATACCAATACACCTTTTTTGAAATTATATTTTACCGCATGTTTTTGTTTTGTATCCACCCACCAAATGTCGTGTCCAGGGCATTACGTTTCGGCTTGTCCTTTCATTCGTATATACCCCTGCCGGTCCAACTCGCTTTCTTTTCATCATGATATCTCTAGGACCACTTAAATTGTGAACTTTAAACATGGAAATAGTTTGTATCACCACACTGAATCTGTATAATTAGATTTCGTGGTGAATAGGTCAAAACTCACACAGGTTTAATTGCCATGAAATTGAATCTGTTTAGCCTCGTTATCCAGTTTTTCTAAATTGTTATAAGCTAGTTAAAAAAATAATAAATTGTCGAAACTAGCCAGAGGCATTAGAGAACATTTGTATTTAACTCCCCCTATAGTATTAACTGATTTATATTATAAAATATGCAAACTTTGAGAACAGTTTTTAAAGTGAAAGAGAGATGTGGATGTGAAGAAAAATATGAACTACGCATTTCTTCACTTAAATTGGCGTTACGTTGAATAATTTGATTAATGTGAATTTTTATATTACCTGCAGTGGTAATCCAGGTCCCGATTGCGCAAACTCGAAGTAGTGTGGAACAACCGTGCCAGGAAACTGAAGGTTAGCTGCGTGTATATAGCTGTTTCATATCAGCAGATTTTAGAATAAGTTATATTCGATGTTAATATTTATTAAATCATGTAATATTCAAAATATCGAGGAAAAGAAAAATGAAAATTTAATCCTGAGTAATAAATTCCTGATTCGGAAACAATATAATAATTTCCATACGAATAAACATGCTTGCATGATTGAAATGTTCTAACATTACTGTTATGATTGTGTATGACAATATTAATGGTAGTAAAACGGTTTGTATAAAGCGCTACGACAAACAAAATACAATGACATATAATTATATATTAAACAAAACATTACAGATAAACCTCCAAATTACAATTCATATGAAATATACATCAAATTTGAATAAATAAATTTGTCTTAAGACAAGTTTCGAATTGGTTGACTGTCTGACAGTTGAAAAGTAATCAAGTATATGTTTCTCGTCATTGCTTCTCCTAGCATGAAAACAATCCAAATTAAATATTAAAATAGAAATCATGCACGCTAGGAAAGCAGTGAAAAGTGTATCATATTGGGATTACATTGACAGCCTTCATCCTTTAGTGTACAAGTAACCTTGGTTGATTGGTTTCTTGTTCCGAGTACATTAATTTATATTGCTAACTTTCTTTTTTCAATTACAGGTCTGACTCTTCCTTTGACTTGTGTGTTCCCGTCGATTTAGACTGTAACAGATGGCAATATCTTCACATTAATCTTGATTGAATAGACGTGAAATTACCTTGAACAGTTGGCGTAGCAAGAATAAACAAAACTATTGTGTTTTGACCTTCCGAATTCTTTTTTTTTTTTTTTTTTTTTTTGTGGGGGGGGGGGGACTAGGTGGAGGGGATCAGAAAGATAAGTGTTTTATCTGTCTCTTCACATTCATGAAATGTGATCTTTATTCACTTTTATTATTTCTCACTATTGTACGGTCATTAGCAACTGCTTTATGCATTTGTAATTACTCTGAAGTGAGCGAAGAGAGTAACTCAAAATGAAATTAGAGACAGAGTTATGAAGCATAATTTATTAATATGCTTTTGATTTGTATGTTTCGAGAAAAAAATATATTTACACACAGTGTACAAAAAGGGGGGTTTAAATTCATTCAGCTCATGATTGATACACGCCTCGAATTTTGGAAGTTTTGTTTCCATTATGCTTCATAGAGAGAAAATATCTGAGACGTGATATTTAATATGTTTACTTCGTTATAATTTGTCATTGGGATTATAAACCGGGCTATTGTTGTCTTTTTTCATGATCACAACGCGTCAGAGTCAACATTTAGCACTCTTGTTGTCAACAATATGTATACTCAAAGCAGGGGTGGACAGAAACAGAAAATTCCTGTGAAAAAAAAAACCGCAATTAAATAATATCATAGGTAATAATGTCAGAGGTAAAGATGAAAGAGATAAGAATGTCAGAAGTAAGAATGTCAGAGGTAAAATAAATGAAAGGTGCGATATAAAACAAAACATGTGTTGGGTTATCCTCAATTATAATGATTAGAATGAATCAATCCGAAGATAAATTAAAGATAAAGAGAAGAATAGAGTTAGGGGATAAGACAGAGAGAGAGAGGGAGATGGTTGGGGGCGCTATAGCATGAGGGATGATTAAACTAAATAAGGGTGTACCAACTATACGATAATTTGATAGCGACAAAAAAAGAAAAGGAATGAGATAAAAATGGAGGAGAAGAGAAAGAAGAATGGCAATTAAGGGATGTTAGCAATACCCCCGTATCCTCTATAGCAACATTACAAAACAAAACACAGACAGACGCACACACAAACATTATTTTCTTGGTTCTAAAACTAAATCTGACCTTACCCAACACCTATGGGTTGCTATGGGTTGCTATGGGTTGCTCTATGGGTTGCTCTATGGGCATATTTGGGCATATTTTATGGGCATATTTTATATTTTATCTATGGGCATATTTTCTCACATGAACATGTACAAAGTCTGGCTTGTCCTAAAGAACCTTGTGAACAAAGAGAAATGATTATTTGCACTCGATTTACCGAACGTTAAATGGAGATTGGGGCATTCGTTTTCACAAAGGGTGGTGTAATGAGAGTACCCGACCTCAGTGACCCGAAAACCCGGTGAAAAGAAGTAAGCTGAATGACAAGCACAGTCATTATCTTTTGTTTTGAATAATCATTTATTATCTATGATTTTGTACGCGTATCACTTACCATTATCATTTTCAATAGTATTAATATGTTCATGCTTTTTTCTGACTTCTTTTGTGAGAACATAAAGTCAAGAACGGAATCATCAAATCCAATGACAATTTACAATTTGTTAGACGTTTATCGTTCATAATAATGGTTAATATTTATTTATTTATTTATTTCTGATATTTATAATGGGTGGTACATATCACCAATGTGGTGGTCTTCCATGAAGCCCTGTTTGGTAAGAATAAAACAAATAACAGCAGCAAAAACTAAATAGATAAATACACAAGCACATAAACAGTTATAATGCAAATTAATTGGTTTCCTCATGAAATAACTGATCATTCAAGAATTATCCTTGATCATTTAAAACAAA
Source organism: Strongylocentrotus droebachiensis (assembly GCA_035222895.1). Lineage (NCBI taxonomy): Eukaryota > Metazoa > Echinodermata > Echinoidea > Camarodonta > Strongylocentrotidae > Strongylocentrotus > Strongylocentrotus droebachiensis. The sequence goes on from JAVYIG010002739.1 coordinate 156,775, forward strand.
TATGTGAATCGAATTTCAATATAAATAGAAAATACATTTAAACATGAAAATAAAATAAAATGAACAAAATATAAAAGAATAGGTGATAACCTTGTATTAAAAAGAAAGAACAAAATAATGGAAGGCGTATATTCTATATAATCTGATATAGCTTAACACACGGGATACCAACATTGTTATATATATATATATATATTTACATGTGATTGCTCTTTAATAAATACACTTTGATTGTTTACAAGATAGCTGAACGAAAGATACATTACATGTATGTATTCATGGTTTAAAGGTTAACCATGTTTTGAACTACAACTTTGAATTAATCCCTGAAAACACTTCACATTTAAACATCTAATAAGTTTCTTGAATTTGAGCTTCACTTTGATAACTCGAAACCGTCTTTGATAGTAGCTTACCTTTTGAATAATTCGTATCCGCATATATTTAGGACATTTTTCAGAAAAGGAAGATCACCCATCACCAAAACCAAAGTTGTGTGGTACTGTATATCCCCAAATAAATGGACTTTGAAAGCCATCGTTTGACTACGAAAGGAAGTTCTGAAAATTAAGAAACTAGCTATAAAGTCTAAACATGTTTCTTTTCATCATTTTATCGCAATGTTTGCTTGGCATTCTCTCTTCTCGATGGTAAACCTTAGACATTCAACAATCTGCCTCTAGCCGTGCACGGTACATCAAGCGGACGGCTGATTTTAGAAGAGAGGCCTTTATATGTTTCTTCCATGCAGATATCCATGAGGGCTTTTAGATGACTGTCCTTTTGATGATAAATTGACTGTGATTTGTGAACGAATCCTCTGACCAGACACTAACATGTTTTGTCTCCAATAGTTATAAAACAGCTGTTGGGTAATACAATTTTAATGAAAAAGACATCTATTTATAACACCAAATGTTATGATAAATGTTGTCTGTTTGACCTGATTATTGAAAACATAACGTCTAAAACTATTTGTTTCCATTTAGTAAAGACCTGACAAGAATTCATCCATATACATGTGGACTAACCTGCCTGTAGCACGGCCATATACGCTGACTAATTGTGGCATCGCAAAGTAATATACCGGTTTTCGACGTTTTTGTTCCCATCTTTGTGAACTTTATACATGCACATGCTGTATATCATTGCAATGATAAGGTTTTCATATCTTCTTTAAATTTTGTTTTAAGAAAACAATCACATTAAACACTTCATAAATGTTGGCGTCATATGACTTGTAGCTCAATGCATCCCAGTGTGAATTCTTTCTTTGTCAAATATCTAACTTTATTTGTCATACCTTACCAATTTTTGTAATTTGTAAGTACGTAAAACTATGTTTATTCCTGTTCTAAAAATATCTTTAATAATCTTTTCCCACTTATTAAATTAAAATAAATTGCTTTTCCTCGACAACCACGACAACGCTTTCGAAATTTTCAATCTACACAAATCGTAGAACTTAGCTGTAGAAATCCTAATCGACTTGGTGGATTTAAACCCTTTTGGAATAAGGCGATTTTTGATTAAGCCCCTTTTTGAATAAAATGAACAAACGAATTGCATACATGTACTTTTAAAGAGTTTTGGATTCGAAAATTGTCCACCTTTCAATAAATATATTTGAAATTCAACATAGTGCAGTTGTTTTTTTCAAGTGCTAGATGCACATATTGATCAACAAACAAAAAATTGATCAAAGGCTGTTTTATATATAAATTCGATTGAAGCTTGCGCCTTACCCATTTGATTTCACCGTTTTAACATCATGTCCGTTGTAAAAAGCACAAATATGCTTCTGGCATCCATCTTTGTTTTGGAGAGCGCCAAAATAAGATGCGGCCTTCCTGGGGGGGGGGGCGACAGTGCCCCTACTTTTCTAAGTACCCGAAATGTGCCCTTTTTACATAGTAAAAGTGTTGTTATAACTTTGTAAAAAGAGCCCCTTTTTATGTAGGAAAGTGCCCCTTTTACTTTGACAAGTGCCCCTTCCCCCTTTTACCTCTTATAATTTTGATTCAATTCAAGGTTTATTAAAAACAGGAGTCGCAGCCTTATGACTGAAATGGTCATATGTAAAATTAAAAGACTTATTACATATTTCAAACCAAAAATACAGTTACAATTAATTTGTCGATATTGAAATATGTATAGTTAATATGGTAAGATTGCTTGGGCAGCAAAAATTAGAAAACGGAGAGAAGAAAAATGAAGAATAGAAGTAAGATAGGAAGATGTAAAAGTACATGTGCATACAAACAAACGAATTGCATACATGTACTTTTAAAGAGTCATTAAGACAATATACAAATATAGAAACAAAAATGAAAATATTTGTGCCATAACATTGTTGACGTTTATTATTGCAAGTATTTGTATTATTGCCTAGACAAATGATATAAACAATTACAATTAGGGCATTCCTTTTCATGCCCCTTTTCATTCACATGTCTCAAGTTAGACCATGTTCTGAAATCCAATATCCTTTGCATATATTGCCCCTTCTGGCATAGGTGGCCCTTTTCCTTCGAAAAGTTCCCATTTTCCTTTGCAATAAGTGTCCATTTTCAAATATCGTAAGAGCCCCTTTTCAGGAACGAGAATTGCCCCTTTTCACGTTTGATAAGTGCCCCCTTTACCTTTGATAATTTGCCCTATTTTGATATGAGAGGTGCCTCTTTTACTTTGACAAATGCCCCTTTTCCTTTCTATTAAGTGTCCATCTTCCAAATAATTACCCTTATTAAAAAAGAGCCCCCTCCCCTTTTCATGAATGCCTCTTTTCATCTCTGGAAAATGACCCTTTTCAAGTACAAGCAGTTACTCTTTTTCTCTTCAGATAACTTTTGTTTGAATTATTTCCGAAAATCATCATGAAAAAAATAACACAATATAACAAAATCAAAGACTTATATAACTGTAATAGAATGATCAAACGGTTAGATGGCCCATTAACATAATGGCTCTGTTCTTCCATGGAGCACTGATGAGTGCCCCTTCACTTCCGATGAATGCCCCTATAAAAATCTGGTCGGTACCCCTTTTCTTTCAACTAATGCACATTTTCTTTTATTGTAAGTGCCCCTTTTTAATATCTGGTCATTGTCCCTTTTTAGGTGCGATACATATCCCTTTTCACCTCTGGTAATTTCCCTTTTAACAATGATACGTCCCCCTATTCCTTTCTAATAAGGGCCTTATCCCATGTTTATAAATGCCCCCCTTTCACCTCTTATAAATGCCCCTTTCACAATCAAATCAGGGCCCCTTTTCCGTCAACAAATGCCCCTTTTTCATCCCTGGTGAGTGCCTCTTTTTAAAGGTGTAAAAAGTGCCAAATTTTCACCTCTCATAATTACTCTTTGTACTTTGACACGAGCTACTTTTCTTTTTTGATAATTGTCCCCTTTTCCTTATGTTACTTATTAAAGACCTTTTCAGTCTTCCGTTATAAAAATGTGTTTATATAACCCCCATCAGGATTATTTTTCCTCTTTATAAGATGTAATTTTTCGCACTGCAACCTCACTCATCTTATTTTTTTTCCATCACACCCAACTGCACAGTATGATGCTCAAGCAATATCTTGTACTGTATACAAAGTGAAACTAATATTGAAATAATCTCTGATAATGTAATCACAATATGGGAGTATACACCAATGTATAACGACAATTATATTTGAGATTTCCCTTTGAAGGTACCCTTTTTCCAAAAAGTGCCCTTTTGTTGTTGTTTCCCCCCCCCCCCCACACTTTGGAAGTCGCTCGGCTGTCTCTGTAGAAAACTCTAATAACTCATTACTCATTAAGATCTTGATAACTCGTTGGTAGATAAGTACAAGTCGTACACAGGTCATCGCAACTCACAGGCGCGGATCCAGGATTTCTTAGGGGGGGGGGGCCCCAAATTTGAAATTATGCGAGCCAAAAATTGGTACGTAATGGTGACCCCGAGGAAAACTAACCCCGAGGACAATTACCCCCATGGACACTGCTGGGTATGGTGGCTCAGTGGTTAGAGCGCCCGCCTCATGAACGGGAGGTCGTGGGTTCGAACCCCGGCCGAGTTATACCAAAGACTTATAACAATGGGACCTTCTGCCTTCTAGCTAGGCGCTCAGCACATTAGATTGGAGAAGGGTAGTAATAACATATTATGTTATGCAGGGCCCGCTGGAAGAGCAGTTTCATAACTGAAGTGGCTACCCTGTGTAAATAAAACGTTATTATTATTATTATTATTACCCTCGAGGACAACTATCCCCCAGGAAAACTACCCCGAGGACAATAATTACCCCCCCCCCTCGAGGAAAACTACCCCTCCCCCCTTCGAGGACAACCCCCCCCCCCCCCCCCCACCGAGGACAATAACCCCCAGAGGACAACTACCCCCAATAACAATCACCCCCGAGGAATTTATAACACTGTGACGTGTAACGCAAGCTTCTCTCCAAATTGCAGAAAATTTACAGAAAATTGCATAAACCTTCATTTTCTTTGTTATTTATGAAGTTCATTTCAGGCTTTTCAAATTATTCAATTCGATATGGGGCGGGGGGGGTGGAGGTTGCCCAATTCCCCTGTAGTTTTGCTACCAGTAAAGAACAGAAATTACATTTCTTAGAAATTGAACAATACATTGCGCGCAGATGAGTCCGCGTTACAGCCTCTCTCACCATCAATGGCACAACAAAGAAATTAGGATGTAAGATTTCCTTTATGCATCCTCTGTAACTTTTTTAATCAGCTGAACGTGTATTTGTCTTTGTATGTATAATGGGCCCTCATCCATGCCATGATCTATAATTAAGGTTTTCTTCACGTAATCTACATGTATTTATTTCTGTTGTCATGCTGAACTTGCTGAAGTATAGTATGTTTTCGTGAACGTTAAATTATTTTGAAATAGAAATTACCTTCAAATTTTATATGTACGGTGCCATGTCAAAAGAAAATAAATATCCGCTCTCTGGTAATTCATCTCATTTGATTTTGAAACTCCAGCACAGCGTTTTTTAACCGGGGTGCCGCAAGAGAACGATTTGGAAAACGTTGATTTTGTAAAAAAAAATCAAATGACAGCAAGGCAAATAAGGGCAACAAGAGCCCCGAATATTCTCATATTCGTGTATCAAGGTCATGACCGAATATATCACTTTTTATTTATGTAAATTCGGCGGCAAGGTGCCCGCATACAGTACTTTAAATAGTTGTTAGTGTATGGATTACAAACTAATTTTGTACCAGTTTGAAAATGTCTTATCCTTTTTATTCTTAAATGTGCCCATACGTGTGTGCATAGCACTTGACGAGAGCCAGAGCCAAGTTAATAGTCTGTAAAGACTTCGGGATTTGGGAGAACATTTTCATTTCTTAAGAGGGTACCGTAACTAACAAAAAGTTAAAACAACGCTGCTCTATAGAAATGTATTTCTATGCATTTTGAGAAAGCGCTGGATAATTACCTAAAACTTACATCCTTCGTGGAAATTAGCAACCGCTCTGGCGTTGCATAATTATAATGAAAGGGAAATGTGTAGTAATGAGGAAGACAACGTGCTATAGTATTTGAAAGAATATGGGTTCATGCAGGGGATCTTATGGGCTTGTAGCCATCTATCAATGTGTCAGATTGTCTTTTGCCTGTAATTGTCATCGGGGGGAATTGTCCTCGGGGGGTAATTATCATCGGGGGTAATTATCCTCGGGGGGTAATTGTCCTCGGAGGTAACTGTCATCGGGGGTAGTTGTCATCGGGGGTAAGTGTCCTCGGGGGGGGGGGGTAATTGTCCTAGGTCATAGCCGATCCGTGTTATTACTTTACGGAAACTCAGCATAACTGTTAAAACGCAATTTATTCAAGTATTTCTGTGATAACATATAACGATTTTGGTATCATTTGAAAGAACACTTCATTGCAGTTACTTTGACATTGCACGCATGTAACGGGCTGTTACGTAATGCATAGTAAATTGATCATTATGGGAAATAATTTTGCGCTGACGACACTAAATTTTTCAGACTTTGCAGAGAGTTGTCACGTTCTTGGATACATGTGTATGCCAAGTTTCATTGACGTAGGTATACGGATCATCATTTAAGAGCTGCAAGTTATTTCGCTATTTTCTGGAAAATAGCGAATTTGGAGGGCAATTTTCTCGAATTTGGTCAACGTCAGGGTATATCATTTTGTATTTGGCTGGGAAAGGGCATATCTTCAAGTATAGAATCAAAAAAAGGGTACGGATTTGGCGAGAAACGATGGAGATACGGCCACAAAGAGAAAGCCAATTCCCAGAACTTTAGAGGACGTTTTTTGTGCACATTCATTGGAGAGTTAAATTCAGTATGGCTTTGAGCTATTATGAGATAAATATACTGCAAGAAATTGAGACGAAACAAAAATGGAATGGGAAAGTAATGGCAATTTTAGATGTGTAGAGGTCCATTTTTCAAAAAGTCTAGAGATTTTTCACGGAATCGGTTTCGGATTTGAATTTGCAGTGCGAAGATAAAATAACATATCCTGGACTATTTAGATGAATATGTTAGAATCTGTAGGATCTAGGGTATTGGAGATAGGAAAGAAGAAAAAAAGGCCTTAAAACTCAGCTGACCAGAAACGGACAAAATGGCGCCTGGACGGTTATGCATGAGTGATTTCGAAAAAAGCGAAGAATGTAGTGACCTTTATGAGATGTTAGAGACTATGCCTTTGAAATTTGAAAGGAAAAGGACACGAGGAAAGTACATAACTAGTGATAACAAGCACTGCGTGCAAAACGCATGTGCCTTCCTGACGAAAACACGGAAAACACGAAAAAGAATAATATCAATGGGGCAGAATAATTGAAATCCCTAAGATTTTTTACTTGAGATTAACTTTTTAAATAAAATCGTTATATGTTCATTAATTTCAGGGACACGTGATGATTGTTATAACGCAATTTCACCATCCATTCCACTTTATTCATTTCCCATTACCCTCCCCCGCTTCTCGCTTTCTTTCTCTCTCCCTATACATTTGTGTCTCTCTCTTCTTTCGTTTGTTTTCGTTCTATCTCTTTTCAATCTCTCTTTCCGCCGTTCAATGGAAAGGGGGGGGGGGGCATTTGTCATAATGGCTTCTTTACAATGGAGGTATCATGTTTAATCATATTCCAAAAGAAGACCAAATCGTCTCTTTTTCAACAGTTGAATCGTTTACAATTAGTGGTCGCCTCGCGCCTATTTTTACGAAATGAATGTACTTATAATCACTTGTGTTCAGGACGGTAGAGTTTTTGCAATACAGAGCTGGTAAATGTTGTTACTTGACAGCTATTTTTGAAACTATTATTTGAGGGATAAAGAAGTAACACACAAATTAAGAAGCAATTCACAGTTAGGCTGTTGCCCTCTTTTTTGAGTCGGTTGTGACCCATGTGGATTATTCTTGACAGATAAAGTTAATATTTCATCAGAAGTTTTTAATCAATCCATCAATAATATCAACTATTTTCTCGCAGTAATGCCATTAACATAAGTAACGACCAATAATTTCAACTTCATGGTCAATATTTTGATTCGATAGACAAGATTTAACTGACACTTGAAGTTTAGTAGAGCGAGAAAACCATATAAATCTATAATCTATGTAAACTCTTTATTACTCGAACTTTGAATGATAAAGATGTTGGAAACGAGGTGAAGATCAATGATTGACATTATGTATATTTGACAACGAGATATTGATCATAACAAACACAGGAACCCCGAAAAGGGTTCCTTTAGTTTCATTTTTTAGTTATTCTTTATCATCTCTTGCCTGACCTTTTCGTGACGAATTGCACGTAAATTTATTAGGGGCGTTTTTTTATGAGAACAATGTTTGATATAAGAAGTAATTTAATAGATATCTGCAACTTGAACTTCAAAAGAACGGGACAAAAATGAATTGATATACAAAATTTGGCGGTAATATGTGTTTCGGAATCGAATTTGCAGTGCGAAGATAAAATAACATATCTTGGACTATTTAGATGAATATGTTAGAATCTGTAGGATCTAGGGTAGTGGAGATATGAAAGAAGAAAGAAAGGCCTTAAAACTCAGCTGACCAGAAACGGACAAAATGGCGCCTGGACGGTTATGCATGAGTGATTTCGAAAAAAGCGAAGAATGTAGTGACCTTTATGAGATGTTAGAGACTATGCCTTTGAAATTTGAAAGGAAAAGGACACGAGGAAAGTACATAACTAGTGATAACAAGCACTGCGTGCAAAACGCATGCGCCTTCCTGACGAAAACACGAAAAACACGAAAAAGAATAATATCAATGGGGCAGAATAATTGAAATCCCTAAGATTTTTTACTTGAGATTAACTTTTTAAATAAAATCGTTATATGTTCATTAATTTCAGGGACACGTGATGATTGTTATAACGCAATTTCAATCGCAATTTCACCATCCATTCCACTTTATTCATTTCCCATTACCCTCCCCCGCTTCTCGCTTTCTTTCTCTCTCCCTATACATTTGTGTCTCTCTTTCCTATCGTTTGTTTTTGTTCTATCTCTTTTCAATCTCTCTTTCCGCCGTTCGATGGAAAGGGGGGGGGGGGGGCATTTGTCATAATGGCTTCTTTACAATGGAGGTATCATGTTTAATCATATTCCAAAATAAGACCAAATCGTCTCTTTTTCAACAGTTGAATCGTTTACAATTAGTGGTCGCCTCGCGCCTATTTTTACGAAATGAATGTACTTATAATCACTTGTGTTCAGGACGGTAGAGTTTTTGCAATACAGAGCTGGTAAATGTTGTTACTTGACAGCTATTTTTGAAACTATTATTTGAGGGATAAAGAAGTAACACACAAATTAAGAAGCAATTCACAGTTAGGCTGTTGCCCTCTTTTTTTGAGTCGGTTGTGACCCATGTGGATTATTCTTGACAGATAAAGTTAATATTTCATCAGAAGTTTTTAATCAATCCATCAATAATATCAACCATTTTCTCGCAGTCATGCCATTAACATAAGTAACGACCAATTATTCCAACTTTATGGTCAATATTTTGATTCCATAGACAAGATTTAACTAACACTTGAAGTTTAGTAGAGCGAGCAAACCATATAAATCTATAATCTATGTAAACTCTTTATTACTCGAACTTTGAATGATAAAGATGTTGAAAACGAGGTGAAGATCAATGATTGACATTATGTATATTTGACAACGAGATATTGATCATAAAAAACACAGGAACCCCGAAAAGGGTTCCTTTAGTTTCATTTTTTAGTTATTCTTTATCATCTCTTGCCTGACCTTTTCGTGACGAATTGCACGTAAATTTATTAGGGGCGTTTTTTTATGAGAACAATGTTTGATATAGGAAGTAATTTAATAGATATCTGCAACTTGAACTTCAAAAGAACGGGACAAAAATGAATTGATATTCAAAATTTGGCGGTAATATGTGTTTCGGATTTGAATTTGCAGTGCGAAGATAAAATAACATATCTTGGACTATTTAGATGTATATGTTAGAATCTGTAGGATCTAGGGTAGTGGAGATAGGAAAGAAGAAAGAAAGGCCTTAAAACTCAGCTGACCAGAAACGGACAAAATGGCGCCTGGACGGTTATGCATGAGTGATTTCGAAAAAAGCGAAGAATGTAGTGACCTTTATGAGATGTTAGAGACTATGCCTTTGAAATTTGAAAGGAAAAGGACACGAGGAAAGTACATAACTAGTGATAACAAGCACTGCGTGCAAAACGCATGCGCCTTCCTGACGAAAACACGGAAAACACGAAAAAGAATAATATCAATGGGGCAGAATAATTGAAATCCCTAAGATTTTTTACTTGAGATTAACTTTTTAAATAAAATCGTTATATGTTCATTAATTTCAGGGACACGTGATGATTGTTATAACGCAATTTCAATCGCAATTTCACCATCCATTCCACTTTCCCATTTCCCATTACCATCCCCCGCTTCTCGCTTTCTTTCTCTCTCCCTATACATTTGTGTCTCTCTCTCCTTTCGTTTGTTTTTGTTCTATCTCTTTTCAATCTCTCTTTCCGCCGTTCGATGGAAAGGGGGGGGGGGGGGCATTTGTCATAATGGCTTCTTTACAATGGAGGTATCATGTTTAATCATATTCCAAAAGAAGACCAAATCGTCTCTTTTTCAACAGTTGAATCGTTTACAATTAGTGGTCGCCTCGCGCCTATTTTTACGAAATGAATGTACTTATAATCACTTGTGTTCAGGACGGTAGAGTTTTTGCAATACAGAGCTGGTAAATATTATTTGAGGTATAAAGAAGTAACACACAAATTAAGAAGCAATTCACAGTTAGGCTGTTGCCCTCTTTTTTTAGTCGGTTGTGACCCATGTGGATTATTCTTGACAGATAAAGTTAATATTTCATCAGAAGTTTTTAATTTATTTATTTTTATTTATTTATTTCTAATCTTTTGACAGGGTAGCCCATTCACCAACAAGTAGTGGTCTTCCATGGGGCCCTGAATGAACATATTTACATCGTTTATAACATTTATACAGAACAGTTACAAAAATAATACTCGTTTGCAAAATAAACATATATCATTAACCTAGTAAACAGTAATGTCAATAGGAAAATATTAATTAAGTCGCAATTATGTGAATAAGTCATGTAAATATTACAGAACATGCACGTATTGTATGTACGGCTGAGCCAATCACAAATTACAACCATGTTTAAACAAGCTCTTAAATGAATTGACAGAGGAAGCCGTTCTCAATGAATTATCTAGCTTATTCCATTCAAATATGGAAGAAACAATTGGGCTACACTTATAACAATCAGTGCGAAATCTAGGCACACGTAAACATCCACTGTCTATTTGCCTTGTATGATGCTCATGTACATCATTAGGATTGATTAAGCCTACCTGAAGGTAAGAAGGTGCTAAGTTATGAACGCATTTATATATCATCATAACGCGACTTAACTCAAACCGCTTGTCTAGTGTCATCCATTTAAGACTTGTGAACAAATCAGCCGACGGTGTGTCATATGTCTTGTTCAATATTATTCTTGCGGCCCTCTTTTGAATTTTGTGCAGCTTAGTTGTATGAGATTGAAATCGGTTCGACCATACAACAGAGCAGTAATCTAATCGTGGCAACACTAGACTGTTATAAAGTAACTTTAAGGATTTTTGAGGCAAATAACTCTTTGCTCTCTTTATCATGCTAATGTTTTTCTGGGTAAGTTTACTTACGTTTTCGATTTGTTTAGACCATTTCAATTCTTCATCTATCAAAAGTCCTAAGCATTTGGTGAATTGAACTCTTTTGATCAAATTGCCGTTTAATGAAATGGTGAAAGATTCAATTTTCTTGAGATTAGCAGGAGAGCCAATTAACATGACACAATTTTTTTCAGTGTTAAGAACAAGACGATTTTCCTTAATCCATGCCAAGACTCTGTTTAACGCAACAGTTAATTTTTCTTCCACAACAGTTGCATCATTTGCACTGACGGTAAGTGTCGTATCGTCAGCATACATATCTATGATACCTTCAGAAGTACATTCAGGTAGACTATTAACATATATTGAAAATAAAAGGGGACCAAGAATTGAACCTTGTGGCACACCTAATTTGACGGTTGATGGATGCGACTTGGCTCCTTTGAATTGGGTCACTTGTTGTCGATCCCCTAAATATGATTTGAACCAATACATAGTCCTATTACTACAACCTATACAAGCTAGTTTATGTAGAAGTAGCTCATGGTCAACAGTATCAAAAGCCTTACGAAGATCTATGAAGGCAACTCCAGAAATTTCTTTGTTATCAATATTCAACGACCATTGATTTACAAGTTTTGCAAGGGCAGTAGCTGTTGAATGTTTAGGTCTAAAACCAGACTGATTAGGGTGTAATAATTGATTCACGTCCAATAATTCACTGAGTTGTTGGTGGACGGCCCTTTCTATAATTTTACTCACGATAGGTAATATTGAAATGGGGCGGTAATTATTCAAAGAAGAAATATCTCCAGATTTGAATATTGGTACTACCCGAGCCTTTTTCCATTCACGTGGAACAACTCCTGTAGACAGGGATTTGTTAATGATATCACACAGAGACTCTGCGATAACATTCTTCGTCATCTTTAAAAGTTTAAAGCTGATGTGATCTTCACCAGTTGCTTTATCTATACTCAGATTATCAATCTGTTTCAATACAAAATCCTCAGTAATCAAATTCAAATTAAATTGCGAATGAGTTGGACCAATATTATTATTGTCCTCGTCTACTCTCAGTTGAGACTTATTCCTTCGCAGGTCCTTTGTAATCTTAGTAGCATTAGAAATGAAAAAGTCATTAAAAGCTTCAGCAATATTTGCATTGTCTGACACATTAGCACCATCAACATTTATGCTATTGGGAGATATAGGTAATGACTTAGGCACAAGGTTTCTCAAACATCTCCACATTTGCTTACTATTGTTATGATTTTGCGAGATCTGGTCTGCATTATATTCTCTTTTTCTTTTCCTCATGAGATGAATAACTGTATTCTTTAGATATTTGTAGGTGTCCCAAAGATCATCACTTTTGTTACCTTTAGCAGCTTTGAGAACTTTATCACGTTCCGTCATGAGCTTAACAATCTCGTCAGATATCCATGGACATGCCTTTTTTCTTATCCGCTTTTTACATACTGGTATGTGCTTGTTGATTATATTATTGAATAAAGTCAACCACATATCCCACGCAACATCAACATTATCTATATCTTTTATGACCTGCCAAGGAGTACTTCTCAATTCACTGTAAAATTTCTCCTCGTCAAGATTTTTAAACGAGCGAATTTCTGCGTATTCAGATTTGTTATGGATCTTTGCCCTAAAATCGCGAACCGTATACACCAAATAATGATCACTTATGCTAGTTTCAAATATTCCCCATTCATTGTAAAGTTCCTTGTCTGATACAAATATCAAATCAATTAAAGTAGAAGAGGTATTTGTAACTCTTGTGGCAGTATCAATTAGCTGACTTAGCCCGTACATATTTGTATAAAACATTAACTTTTCAGCATTCAGATCAAGTTGGTGTGGCATACAATCACAATTGAAATCACCTAAAATAATACAGCTCATATCTTCCGAGAGAGCAAAGTCCAAATTTCCGTCTAATTCTTCAAAGAAATCAACGTGAGAATTTGGAGGTCTGTAAAACTCAATCAATCCATCAATAATATCAACTATTTTCTCGCAGTCATGCCATTAACATAAGTAACGACCAATAATTCTAACTTCATGGTCAATATTTTGATTCGATAGACAAGATTTAACTGACACTTGAAGTTTAGTAGAGCGAGAAAACCATATAAATCTATAATCTATGTAAACTCTTTATTACTCGAACTTTGAATGATAAAGATGTTGAAAACGAGGTGAAGATCAATGATTGACATTATGTATATTTGACAACGAGATATTGATCATAACAAACACAGGAACCCCGAAAAGGGTTCCTTTAGTTTCATTTTTTAGTTATTCTTTATCATCTCTTGCCTGACCTTTTCGTGACGAATTGCACGTAAATTTATTAGGGGCGTTTTTTTATGAGAACAATGTTTGATATAAGAAGTAATTTAATAGATATCTGCAACTTGAACTTCAAAAGAACGTGACAAAAATGTATTGATATACAAAATTTGGCGGTAATATGTGTTATCTTACTTCGCTATAAGATAACGGTGGTAATGGGAAAAACGCGCGTTAATAATTAGCATAGTATTCCCAATTGATGCAGACGTCAGCAAAAACATGAAGATGACACCCGCAGTAAATGCAGAAAGGCGTTCGGATTACTCTCCTGATTGACTTCGACGTGACCAGTATCGTATTGCAAGGCTCACAGACTCATTAAATCGATATCTTTCGTTGACAAGGATTGTCTGAGGTAAGAAGTCATTTGAATAATTAGAAGAAAACTAATTTAAGGAGGAATTTCAAACTAGAACTAACACTTTATATATAATACTTGGTTTATAATGTTTCGCTAAAACATTTTATGAACACAATCATACCTGTAAATTTCTTTAACGTTGTTAAACGTAAAAAATATATATTTAAACGGAGTGTCGTTAATTTGTTAGCTTGATATGAAATGTACAAACAGAAGCTGTAGATTGATGCTACATTAACGCACTTTATTTGTAAGTTTAAAAAATGCTGCGTTTTACAACAAATATCGTAACTTAGTTGTTGTTAGATGCTGATTGTAAGTGTCGGCTTGCATGGTGATGTAGATACAGTAGGCTTGCGGGTGCACCATGTGTGAGAGAGAGAGAGAGAGAGAGAGAGAGAGAGAGAGAGAGAGAGAGGGGATTGAGGTGTGCTGAAAAGGGACTCTGACTCGGTAATCTTTCTTGGAGGTGTGTAGTCCTGAAAAGGACTGTAACTTTCTTAGCTTATAGTTCTAAGGAGAACTATAGCGCTCATCCTCTCCAAGCGCTATAGTTCTCCTTAGAACTATAAGCTAAGAAAGATAACCAACAGTCTTTATCAAGACTACACACCCCCAAGAAAGATTACCGAGTCAGAGTCCTTTTTCAAGACTCCTCAATCCTCTCTCTCTCTCTCTCTCTCTCACATGGTGCACCCGCAAGCCTACCGTGTATTTGTTGTTGTTGTTTGAGTTATTTTGAAAAGATAATTGAGACATTTATACAGATAAATTCACAGGACCTTTTGGTGGTTCTACTATAACTTAGCCGTTGATATTTGTTTTAAAAATACCCCGTACTGTCTAAGATGTTGTTAATCAAAATGTAATTGCATATCGGTCAATTCTCTATTGATTCCATGAACGATTTGCGATAATAACGTGTGCAGCCAAGATGGTGAAATTCATAAATCAGTATACGTGTTATGTTCCCATATAATATTATAAAACAAGAATTGTGTAGGTCTTTTAAAGTTAATTATTATTAGTAAGTGAGCTGAATTGAAGCCATGATAAAAACATTTTAAAATGTATTATTAATTTTGAGCATGAATCGAAAAGGTGCGAATGAGACTCTAACGTTGCATATTCAACCGTTCATATGCCATTGATCTTTACTTTCAATTCCAAATATAGTCAAATTATACAAAGTCAAATCAAAATATCCCAATATATAACAGATAGGAAGATACCAATACACTGTCTGTCACAATTTTAAACAAGCTATTCTTGCTTTTCTTGCTGCCCCAAAAATGTGGTTCGCTTGATGCTTTTCTTTTGAAGAATGGAGGGGGGCATTAGGAAACTGTTTAAATTAATTTACTCTTAAAGTCTTTTCATATTAATTTACGATGTTTTTTTCTGTGATATTTTGTTTGTAAACAAAACGATTTTGCGGCTGCAGTAAACTAGTGAAAATCAAAAGTAAATGCCTTTTCAAAAGTTTAATAAGGCCCTCTTTATTTATTTTTTTACTATCTCTGTTAAGTTCAACGCATTTATTATACCCCTAAGACTTGTTTTTTTTCATATTTGTAAAAGAAACAGGAAATTTCAGGATACTATTTTAAACATAGTTTTTGTGGAGTATCAAAATGTTGAATCTTCATTATCACCATGATCACCATCAACATCGTCATTTATATCTTAATTACCATCATCGTCAGCATCATCACCATATTTTCATCTTCATCAGCATCATCATCAGAATCATCATCAGAATCATCATCACATTGTAACAATATCTTAGCGGATGCAGTAGGTAATTACGATTCATATTGTACCATTTTTCTCTCTTTTCTTTCAACGGGGAAATATCATACAAATCAACTTTGCGATTTAGTAGTAGGAGGAACAGTAGGAGTTTCGAAATGTTTAAAGTTGAAATCATTATACACTGTTGGTCATAATGGTGGAATAATTATTTGTATTCCAATTTATTGAATGATTTTGACTATGATTTATTCCTAATAGATCTAGATAATAGTATACATTCTCAGATTTTATTAAATGACAATTGGGGAGTGTTTGTTTTGCGTGACTGCTAATGCATGTGTGTGCTACTATGCTAATCAACTAGGAGACCTACGTCCTTAAGTCATAACTGACAGTAATGGGGATTAATACCTCATAAAAGGGCACTAATATAGCATACACGACACGGTTTTGATCCTGGGGGCTCACAATAACGAGGCCATTGCTTAGCCAATGAATCATGACTGTACGCAGCGGGCGCTTGGGTACGTCGACGCCCCCACAAAAACAAAAAAACAAAGAAAATGCAATACATTTTCAATAATTCATTGCATTTTGCCCCGACCCCAACATAAACAAATCTTCTATGTGGGCATGCCTTGAACCATAATGCATGGCCATACAGAGGATTTTTTCCTGTTGGGGACTGGGGGAAAATGAAATGAATTATTGAAAAATTATTGCATTTTCTTTGTTTTTTTGTTTTTGTGGGGGCGTCGACGTACCCTAGCGCCCGCTGCGTACAGTCATGATTCATTGGCTAAGCAATGGCCTCGTTACTGTGAGCCCCCAGGATCAAAACCGTTTCGATGTGCTATATTAGTGCCCTTTTATGAGGTATTAATCCCCATTACTGTCAGTTATGATTTAGGGACGTAGGTCCCCTAGTTGATTCGCATTGCAGCACACACATGCTTTAGCAGTCACGCAAAACAAACACTCCCCAATTGTTATTCAATAAAATCTGAGGATTTGAAAATGTGCCAGTTACGAGGCCATTACTTTCTCACTGAACCATGACTGTACGCAGCGGGGGCTAGGGTAGGGGGCAGTTTCCATTTAAAAAAAAAAAAAAAAAAAAAAAATGCAATAATTTTTCAATAATTTATTGCATTTTACCCCGGTCCCCAACATAAAAAAAAAATTTCTATGTGTCCATGCCTTGAGCCATAATGCATGGCCGTCCAGAGGATTTGTTTACTCTAGCCCCCACTGCGTACAGTCATGGTTCTTTGAGAAAGCAATGGCCTCGTAACTGTTAGGCCCCAGGATCAAAACCGTGTCGATGTGCTATATTAGTGCCCTTTTGTGGGGCATTAATCCTCATTACTGTCATTTATGAATTAAGGGCGTAGGTCCCCTAGGTGATAATCATAGTAGCAAACACATGCTTTAGCAGTCACGCAAAACACACATTGTCAAATTATTATTCAATAAAATCCGAGAATTGGGCATGTCAGTTCTTTCGGTTTCAGGATTGTAGTTGAATGTGACCTTACCCATGATTTACCCTCCCCTACATTTTCTCTTTTTCAGGACCACCAGAACCACCATGGCAAGTCTTGTTCACACTCCTTTTAAAGCGAATCTGAAGCGACCGCATGACGTTGTAGTCCACAACGGAAAGTATGTTATAGCAGATACATACAATAATCGCGTAGTTGCCATCGATCCTAGCAATTCGTTTTGGTCAGTTCTGTGCTCGCAGCAGAACTTCCTACCTTACAGTCTTATCGCTTTATCGGATACCGAGGATCATTTCCTCCTAACCGATGTTGGAAAACAAAGCAAAGGCTGTGTTTATGAGCTGAGAAATGGAAGGCTTACTCAATGGGCAAAGGATTATAGTCTCTTCAAAAATCCTACCGGGCTTGCTATGCGAAACAAAAAGGTATATGTAGCGGACTGGGGAAATAATTGCATACTTGTCTTCGAAATATCTGGTAAATATATCAGGAAGATGGAAGAATGCAGCTTAGTCAGTCCCTGGTTTCTGGCCTTCAACTCAAAAGACCAACTACACGTAGCAGGTTTTAATGCGATCCATATTTTTGAGGAAGATGGTAAATGTATTAAGAAGTTAGGAATCCCTACTGGGAAAAGGGATTGGCATTACCGAGGCATCGCCATTGACGACGATGACAACATTTTCATCACCGCTCGGTCCGATGATTCTCGGCTCTTCTTCACACATGAGACATTGACGGTGTTGAATAAAGATCACATGCCGCTAGGTGATATCACTCGAGGATGGACTAAATTTAACTACCTTCGAGGACTTTGCATCGATAGGAAGAACGATTCAGTTGTGGTTGTCGATGGCGAGTGGCACAGGCTCCAGTCGTTTTCATACCATGTGCTCATGCATACTAGTCTGTAGTCTGGAGTCATTACTCTCACGACTAGGCCTGAAAGCAGATTCGTGGCATAGCGTGGTTATGATGTCACGTGTTGACATCACAGTTACCGTACCCCCAAAAGATCATAAATTACGAATGCATTTAGATTAGTGTGAAATCGTATAATATTGTACAATATTCATTAAACAATCACACCCTTTCCGCTCAAAAATAATAGAATGAATTGCAAAAATAAATAATTATATAATGAAATAGAAATAAGTACATATACGGAAAGCAATTTATTTACTTAAAGATAGAGATAACAATAAATTATGTACATTTCAAACTATTATTAAAACAAGGAAGTCTCAAAATCTAGGAATGGATTTAAAAGCATATGCTCACTCCGTTTTATTGGAGAATACTGTTCTGTGCAAATTAAAGTCATGTGTAAGCAGCTATAGTATAAAGATATTATTGAAAAGCATAAACAAACAATATTCTGAAATAAATCGAAGCTTTTGTCGCGATATGACAAAATGCATGTTTTTATTGTGGTATTGTTGCTTATTGTAGCATAATATATATTTTTTATCATCTGGTTTTGTCCATGACGAAAGTCTTCTTACTTGTATTTGTATTATATGACCATGCTATTTCTGTATTATGTATATACTTCCTAATCATAATTACAGCATATGATATTCCATTTCTCCCATTGTATTTGTATCTCTTTTATGTAAGTGTCTAATAATGTGTTGAGGTATATATACAGAACTATAACTATCTTAGTTCTTTATATACTACCAACACAAATTACAGAACATGATATTCGAGTCAATGTTCAAAATGCCCAAGTTTTAATAGCGATTCCATACGACATGTTCGTTGTATATTTCAACTGTATTTTTATCCTGTATTTTTTGCGTTAATAATTTGTATTATTTTTCCGCCTTGTACTCTCCTGTTCGTTCAAACTGTAGTCTAGGCCTAAATGTGTTTTTTTACACGCTTTCTATACTTAAAATCAGAGTGAAAACATGATTTTAAGATCTCGCGAGAAGATATGTTAGTGATGCTTGCAGTTAGAAAGCAAGACCAAAACAACATTAGAAGTAACTTCACCAGTTGAAATTGACCATTAATTTAACCAATATTAATTCGCATTTCAAAAGTATAGTCATCCAATTGTAAATGCTCGGTTAAACCGGTTGTGGCCAAAGGGCAAATCGGAGAATAATCTATACATTTTTAAGGCAAAGCCAGATTATCCAAGCTGTAAAAAGGAGAAAAAATTCACATTTCAAAACTCAGTGGTTTATATATATTTTTCAAATATTGTGTCAAAATGGACGGTTCTTTTCCGATTCAACGTTCAGATTTTACTGTGTAATGTTAAATCTAGTTAGTTCATAGTTCATATATACTTTTCTGTTTCTCGTAGGTTAATTACCAAAATATATCTTATAAAATCCATGTAAAAGTGCATACATCTCGTTTGTTTTATACTCCTTGTCACACCTGTCCGTGCAAGATGCCTGAAGAAAAGAAAACATTATATTGAAAGAATAAACAAAAGTCTTTGAGCGTTTTTTATTTTATGTATCTTGTTGTTTATTATAACAACCTACGTTAGTTGAGATAAGTAGTCGAATACTGTAAAACTAGACGCATACGTTTTACAAACTTAATAATTAGGCGTAACAGGTGCTCAGTGTGGACGAATTTTTTTTTTTTTTTAATAATTGTTTTTATTGCTTCAAATCAAAGATATTTACAATCGTTGTTCATTATAACATTCGATCTGCATAACAATTACAATACAATACAATTCAAAGTAAACAAATGAACATGTCAAAGATCAATTAAATATCAAATATCAAATCAATTTAAATTAGAGGCCTCCACTTTTGTTTGTGTGTATTATGTTTTCCTTTTCTGAATGCAATTATATATTCTACTTGTTGAAGAAAATCTAGTTCTTTTGTAAAACGTAAAACTGAAATATTCTTTTCTTCATACTTTGTTTTATAAATAAAATATTTTGCATAAAATATAATTTAATTTATAAGATGGTGAGTTTTTTCGCCAGAACCAAAACAAATATATAGGTATGAACATTTTTTCTTAATAACCAATCATTTATATCAGACCAAAATTGTTGAATTTTAGAACATGTACAAAACAAATGCAATCAACTTTGTGGTTCTTTTTTACAGAAATTACAGACTGAAGAGTTGTGTATGCCGATTTTATACAAATAATCATTCGTCGCCAAACGATGGTGGATGAATTCAAAATGAAATACACGAATCTTTGTGTCTAGCGTTACCCAATATATAATTTCAAATCTATTCTGCCATTGAATTAAATCTCTAAAATTTACATTTAAGTCATATGACCATTTTTCACATTGATTCGTATTCAATATATTTGAACAAAATGTAGACACTAATTTTGTTATGACAGGGTTTGGTTACTTTTTTTAAATCTAATAAATTTCGAATATCGATCTTCTTCTCGTTCTTGTTGTAAATCACCTATTTTTAATATTCTTTCCATTCTTCTTTCATACAAAATAGCAATGCAAAATCTTCGAAATAACATCCTTGATTCAACTTTTAAGATTCCTGTAATTCCAAAAAAAGGTTTAAATGATCCCAGTGTGGACAGTTCTTAAAACGAAGGGGATAAGTCTTCTGAAAAGATGACGAAACAAAGAGAAATTGGGAATACGCAAAAAAATAAAAAAGTGGGAGACATGCGCAAGAATGATAAAACAAATGCGCGGAAAAGGATAAGCAGAACGGAAGAAAAGGATTCCGAGAGTATAGAAAAGAGACAATAGAGAGACAGGAAAAAGATCAAAGGAAAACAGAGAGAAAGAAGAATCAAAGAGAAAAAGAGAAAGGAAATAATGAGAACAGAAACAACAACAAAAAACAATCTTCAAACGATAGGAAAAGGAGTATATTTTTCGTCAACCTCCACAACGGCCCCGACACTTTTTTTTATTTTTAGAGAGTGAGAGAGAGAGAGAGAGAGAAGGAAATAGATAGAGAGAGACGGGGGGGTGGGGCAAAGACAGATTAAGAGAGAAAGATTGCATTCTTAAACTATTCGTAATATTATCATTATTATGATTATTGTTATTGGTATTTTCAATTTCACTATTATTATTACTATTTTCAATATCATTGTATTTTGCTTAATAAGCATTGTTACCGGGAATTTTTTTTAGCATATTCATTACGCCAATAACATGTTTTGAGGGTGAAGAACTTTGAAAGATGGTGAAGGACTTCTGGTAACATAACACTTATAATCCAAACACCTTAATATATATATATATATACAGTGCGTCCCAGAAAAAACGAAACCGAGAAGTATCGATGTTTTATCATAACTTAATCACAACCATAATTAATGAATGATACATATTTGGAAAGCTTAGAGTCTCCTCTTCCAGTTGATGCTACTCAGATGATGCATATTTCACGCATGAGTGATTAAAAGCAATTTAAAAGAAGGAAACCAAAAAGACATTTGGCGGGCGGTATCTGAATTTCGAAGACAAATTAACATTTCTAGAAAGTTGAGTTTCTGCCCTTTCATATGACACCTCAATCAGGAAAAATGAGCGAGGAATGACAAAGTTCTGTTTGTTTAACGTAGTGCTTGCATTTCCATAATTTTATTAAACGAATTCGTTTTCACTGGCTGCCTGGCGTATCAATAAACGAATTTAACAAAAGACTTAACTCCGTTTCGTTGACAATCAGCCGTAGACGAGAGTCTTCATGCATGGCTGATTGTCAACGAAACGGAGTTAAGTCTTTTGTCAAATCTGCTTTTTGCTACGGCAGGCACCCAGTGAAAACCAATTCGTTTGTTAAAATTATGAAAATGTAAGGGCTACTTTAAACAAACAGAACTTTGTTATTCCTCGCTCATTTTTCCTGATTGAGGTGTCATATGAAAGGGCAAGAACTCAACTTTCTATAAATGTGAATTTTTCTTCGAAATTCAGATACCGCCCGCTCAATGTCTTTTTGGTTTCCTTCCTTCAAATTGCTTTTAATCACTCATGCGTAAAATATGCATCATTTGAGTAGCATCAACTGAAAGAGGAGACTCTAAGCTTTCTAAATATGTATCATTTATTAATTATGGTAGTGATTAAGTTATGATAAAACATCGATACTTCTCGGTTTCGTTTTTTCTGGGACGCACTTTATATATACTTTATTAGACTTTTAATAAATTTAACCATTCCATTTTTTAGCAGATCCGATAATTGTTATGAGCTACTGAAATATTTGAATATAATTGGCTGGAACCAGATTTGTTATATATTTGTGGCAGTTGTTATGGATAATTTTTATAAAACTGGACTCTGGTCTAAAATAACGCCACTTTACAGGGAGTGTAGCCTGGCTCGGTGCCAATCGGGTCTACGGTGCCAATCGGTGCCAACTCGGTCATCGAGACCGCAGCAATCACGTGCGTGCAACATACGTAAAACCGAAGCGTGAGGAGAACTCCGGTCTGTTTCGCGAACGCTGACCATGAAGAGATTAAGTCACTGACTACCGTTAATCAAGTTCATTCGTTTACGTGTAGTTGTCCAAAAGAAGACGTAGATGCCGGTAACCAGCATTTACCAAGTTCCACTCCCTTTAAGAAAAGAAAAATCACTCAATGCTTTTAAATAGAACTGAATCCATTAAGTTTTTCTCTATTTATACTGAAATGTGTGCGTGTGTGGGGTCGTGTGGTATGTGTTTGTATGTGTATATGTTTTGGTGTGGGAGGGAAGGTATGTTATTGATTTGGGGCGTATATTGTTTGTTTAGATTTGTCTTCTCGATATTTTTTTATGAGGAATAAACATTTATACAGAGATGTAACATATCCGTAACCTTTCTAACTTTCGGATATATTTAGCTCCTTTTGGAATGAAATGGATTTAGCTCCTTTTGGAATGAAACTGTGATATGTTGTTTACTTTCTTTTTAAAAGTTTTTTTTAGTTGTGATTTCACTACTATTATTTAAAAGGAAAGGTTTGCTACTAAATTTGAATAAATTTCAGTGACTTTATCGAGAAAACATTGAATTTGTCAGGTACAATATAATGTTTCATTCCAAAAGGAGCTAAATCCAAGAAAAAAAATATATAAAAATTCAATAAAATTCTGGAAAAAGTTGTAGATTTTGTTATCATATATTATTGGTCCAGGGTGACACCTTTAACATATATAACAACATGAAGGTATATGGCTAAAAGGAAAGTGGAGAAATATAAAAGGCGAGTTACTCAGAAGTACCCAAAGTGGATTTAGCTCCTTTTGGAATGAAACTCTTCATATGTTTATATGTTTGACATAAATAATATACATCGGACATTATACTTTAGCACAAAAGGGTTATCTGCAGAAGAAGGTGAACACCATTATAAGAGAAAGAATAAGACTTTATCTTTTATTTACACAGCATATTAATGGCATAAATACCTCTTCAAAAACAGACGAAATTTTGAATAGAGAGACAAGAACAAAATATGAAAAGGGCACAACAATTTTTTAAAAAGATAGGATGCTAGAGCGCAAATTTAGACAAAATATAGTTTGTAAGTATTGACAAAGTATATACAAATCCCCCCTCTAAATGATGATATGATGACGATGATTATAATAATAATAATAATAATAATAATAATAATAATAATAATAATAATAATTACCCGGAGACACAATAGCGTACGTTCGGAGGAGGGGGGGGGGGGGGGGGGGCAAAGGGACAGAGGGTGAATAGGGAGGCAGACTGCATCCCTAATGAGGACAAGTGAAGAAAAACAAGAGAGAGAGGGGAGAGGATAAATGGAAGAAAGGAGAGGGAAGAAAAGAAAGAGAAAATATTTTCTTTGAAGAGGGCTTTATACCAAGTCCAAAGAAAAAAAAAATATTAGAACCTTCCGTTAAATGCGTTTTGCCCCTTTAGGCCAAATAACAAAAACTGTTTAGCGCCCTGCCTTTTTGAAAAATAGGAAGGAGAAGGCCCGTTTTTTTTTAAAATGGCCGCTCAGTACAATTTTCCAGACAGTCGAGATATTTTCCAAGACGGCCACCAGCATTTTTTTTTTTTTAACGTCAGGAAAAGATGATTTCAGCAGTATGTTCATTCATGTTTTTCATTAAAAACAATTACAAAATAGCAAAAACATAATATTTTTGGTTTGTTTGTGTGTGTTGAGTGCCCCTTATTAGGTGCTTCATTTTTACCTTTGGTAATTCTCCTTTCACTTTGAAATGTGCTCTTTTTCTTTTCTAATGAGTGTCCTTTTCCCTTTGGATATATGTGCCCCCTTTTTCCTTCCCCATAAAAAAGATTCTAATTCAAAGCGATTAGGAGCAACAATAATTTCACAAATATCTGGATCGCTACGCTCGCTCGTATCTGAAGTTGATATAACTATTTTTCTTTATATAGATTTCTTTTAGTCCATTATGATTAGATTGAGTTAAAACCCCGTTAGAATCTTCTTCTTTTTTGGGGCTTTTTTATGAGATGTTATTCGTTGCACTGTGATCTAACATTTGTAAAAAATTGTTTAAACCATCGCAATAAAGTGCAAAGTACACGGATGATGCTTAAATAGTATGTATTATTTAGGGGGCTCCGGAACGTTGCCCCCGCCCCAAACCATTTTGCCAAAAAACTTCGGGGGATCCTACCCTAATATTGTTTAATATGTGTTAAGGAAGCTCTGTACCAAAAATTGCATTTGTAGAACAACAAATCATATCAAAACGTTTGGAGCTAAATGGACCCTTTGGACCTGACAACGTGCCTATTTTTACGAAATGACTTTTCTAATGATCCCTCGTCTGTTCGGGACGGTCACGTTATTTCAATAAATGTTGTGACTTCACAGCTATTTTGGCAACGATTATTTGGGATATTAAGAAGTTATTCATGATTGTGACAATATGGTTTCTTGAAAGATGAAATTTAATTCTCGTCAGGAGTTTTTTAATGAATCAATCATTTATATTATTCATATTCCCAAATCCATTCCCTGAACTAAGGAAAAGTCCAATTATTCCGACCTTATGGGCAACAGTTTATTTCTCTGTAGTCAAGAAATAACTTGTGACACTTTAATTTTAGCAGTGCGAGAAACCAATATAAAGACATAAAAGCAATATTTTATGTCAGATCTTTATCTTCATTACTTGGACTTTGCCTGGTAAAGATGTTGGAAACGAGGTGAAGATCAGTAATTAATATACATCGTCTTTCTGTTAGTTATAATCAAATTATCCGAATAATTTACTTTGCTGGATAGTAGCGTGATACCAGGAAATGGGCAGTTTCTATTTACGTGTTTTATCCAATTAAATACACCGCTCCGATTAGCCGGTTAAAAGGCCATGAATAAGAGTTCATCGGACTTTGGCTTAGGTCACCGCAAAGTAATGTAGGACAGCAAGGTCACCCTGGGGTCAAATATTCCGATCACATGATCATTCCGATTTCCTGTTTCTCTCCGCTGTGTGCACTTTATCGGAATGGCGTGAGTTTCTATTTACGTTATCTAGTTAGCTTCCTCTGAATTTATCCTTCTACAAGAAGGATAATTTTGCCCGTGAACGCCCACAACTCTTATCGGCATTATTCGGATATTAGCGGAGAAGGTCAGTTTCCATTAGGCGAAGTTAATCCATTGTGGGCTTTTAATCTGATAATGGCTTCTATAGAAACACGCTATATTTGACAACGTGAAAAATATTTTATCATAACAATTAGAAGAACACTAGAGAAGAAAAAATAAATCAGTTTAAACTTCATTTTTTTCTTTGATTCTTTGATTCTTTTTTTTTACATTCATTCCTTGAACAAAGAACCGTAAAGACCTTTATAAACGAGAATTAACTTGTGACGCTTGAATTTTAGTAGAGCTAGAAAATAATATAAAGACATACAATCCCTATTTTGGATTAAACTCTATATCTTTATTACTTGAACTTTGCATAGTAATGATGTTGGAAACGAGGTAAAGATCAATGATTAACATAATGCATATTTGACAACGAAATATTGATCATAACAATCACAGGAACACACAACAAAGAAGAAAAACAATCTTCATTTTGTTCTTTTATTCTTTATAAATCCTGGCCTGACTAAAAATAATATAGGCAGATTTTTATGGGATAGATATTTTATATTAGATATCATTTCATAAATATCAGCAACTTAATCTTTAGTAGGACGAGAAAAGATATATTGATATAAAAAGTTTGGCGAAAATGTATGATATCTCACTATGCTAGAACATAACGTTGGTATTAAATGAGAAGACAAAATTAATCATTAACGTAGTATTTACAATTGATGCTGACGTCAGCAAAAACATCAATATGACATCCGCAGTAATGCAGAAAGGCGTTCGGGGGGGGGGGGAGGGGGCAAAACGCATTTTTGCCCCACCCCCCAACCCCCCCTCCCCCTCCCCCCCCCCCAAAAAAAAAAGAAACAAACAAACAAAAAAGCAGTAAAGGAGTAAAGATGGTTTGTATTTTTTACCTTAAAGAACATAACAATAATAAAAACTTGAATTAAATCACATATACAATTCCATTCAAAGAAAAGGAAAGTTAAAAGGATTTAGATTTCTTAAACATTCCGCATGCCACCTATATTCAATGGAGGTTTTGATAATAGTGATACGAGCATATCGTCGAAATATTGTGAGAAGAAGTGAAAGCATTTGTGTTTTTTGTTATAGGGGTGAGAACACATTAGCCCCTGAACAATGACGTACTGATAGGGGGTGTTATTTCTTATTCGATACCAGTGATTTACAAATTTTACTGAAATGACATGATTTTCCGGTATTTGTTTTAATTTTTTTGTAAGTCATACCTTTTATACAAATTTACAGTCGGGCGAAAAATATGCTTATTCAAAGCCTTTATGTCAAGGCCTGCAGAACAGCTGGGCTCAGGGGCTCGAGCCCCCCTCACTTTAAAAAAAAGTATGTTACAGAGAAAAAGAAAGAAAGAAAGAGAGAACAAATTGGTGACCTGCCAATGCCACAAATGAGGTATCAACATATGCTGATCTGATCGTAATTTAATGCTTAATTAAAACCCCAGAGCATACAGGGGCTTCGCCCTCGGACTCCACTAAGGGCCCTAAGGTTGGCCCCTGGATGCTCATCTGACTGTAGTTAAATATCGAAAACCTCTGAGTTTCCAGGGGCTCTACCCCCTGGACTCCCCACCAATGGGTGGCATGCCAGTATCACAAATGAGGTATATAAATATGCTTATATGACCGTAATGTAATGCCTAAAAACCCTGAGCTTCTGGGGCTCAGCCCCTTGACCCCTTGCCGGGGCTCAGGCCCTGGACCCCACGCCAATTTACGTGTAAGAGTGGTGGTGATGCAGATTTATCTTCTGCACCCCCCGCCTTCCAAACGTTTTTGCTCATTGCCATTGCCCCTGGAAGGTGAATCCCTGGAATGTTTGCCCCACCCCCCAATCCGAAACTAATTCCGGCGCGCCTCCTCATAACTGTTCGTCGAGGGTGCATCTCCTGTCGAAGAAATATGGGACCAAAGGGGAGTCTGTTAGAGGGAAGAGAGGGAAGGGAAACAAACGTAAGGAAAGAGATAGGGAGGAAGGAGAAAGAGGAGGAGAGCAACACCAACAATATCAATAATTGATTGCCATCGGAAGCGACTGGGAGGAGGCGGTGGAAGATGACGACGACGAGGAGGAGGGAGAACCGGCAGTTTGATAGCGATGAGATGAGGTAACAGGAAAACTAAGAAAGGAGGAGTATGACTTTGATGCCACCACAGGGCAAAAAATTGTTGACTTCTTCGGTGTACATGACTGCTTTTATAATAAAGGAGGTAACAGATATTCTAACAGTAAGTTCAAGAAACACTTGATGGAGTTGCAGTTGCAGTTGTAGTCTTCTTCGCAATACTGCCATTGTGAAATATCAAACTTTCAACAGTCAGAGAATTTTCGACAGTATACGGCAACGCTTTTGTGCAACCCTACCAATATTTAAAAAATGGTAAGATCTTCTTACGAATGACTTGTGAATACCGTGAGTTACACGTACGACCACCTTGCGAGAACAAAGACTCGTAAGATTGTGTTTAAGTCTGACGTAAGAAGAACTCAAGGCGTTCCTAAGAAAAACGTGCGAACTCTAGGGCCATTGTATAACCGAAAACTACTTCGTTTCTCAAGAAAGTCTTTAGTTGTTATTGCGAATTAAACGGCGTTCGTACGAACTCCGTATTAGAAGAACATAACAAACTATGCCCCATCTACGAATCTCTACAAACTCTAAAATTCGTAGGAACAGGGAGATTCGTACAAACGCCTCGTTCGTACGAACATTTGTGGCCGTAGCATAAGATGTGTTCAACTTCGTACGAAACCCTCTATGCGTAAAGCGGCCGTACGAACGTCGTAAAAACATCGTTTAACAGTTCTAGAAGCCTCAATTTAAAAAAATGATCATAAGAACGCCTTAAATTGTTCATAGAGAGCTCTTACGGCGTTGGTAAGAACGCCTTATAAATGGAGAATCAAAGGGCTGCCTGCCCTCACAACATAGAAGATGAAAGACTAGCTATTAGCTTTTATAATTTGTACTCACTCGTTGACGATCAGCCATGCATAAATAGTTTTGGCAACTCTATTTGTTGGTACGGCATGCAGTCAGTGAAATCGAATTCGTTTCATAAAATTATAGAAATGGAAGCATTACTTTAAACAAACAAAACTTTGTTTTTCCTAGGTCATTTTTCCTGACTGAGATGTCAAATGAAAGGGCAGATAATAAACTTTCTAGAAATGTGGATTTCTCTTTGAAATTCAGATACAGTCCGCCAAATGACTTGTTGGTACCCTTTCTTCAAATTGTTTTCAATCACTCATGCGTGAAATATGCATCATATGAGTTACATCACATGAAAGAGGAGGATCTAAGCTTTACATATATGTGTTATTTATTAATTATAATTGTGATTAAGTTATTATAAAACATCGATATACCTAGGTTGTCTTTTTTCTGGGACGCACTGTATATCCATCAATCATACACATATATTTGCCAAACTCGGTTCCCGTTGGAGACACTGTGATACATTCTGATATGTGCTTGACCCTAAAAGCAACATGCGCCATATTGTGTTCAACTTACACAGTCTACGTTTATCCATACATCGATGACTCTGAGCAATTATCTTCTAATGACACCCTCTGATGAAAGCAAATAATTTGCATAATTCAGTGACTTTGAAGGAATGCTAGATACTATGCGTACGGAGTTTGAAGGGAATTGGAATAAAGAAAATGACCTAGAAACGGCTCGTAAGCACTGCGTGCACAACAAATGGGATTTGGTGCATGATGAACATGTGGTGACGGGTGCTGTGGCACAAACAGCCGCCCAAACTAACACAATCATTAACACTAACATAGCATCTACATGTCCCCTTTGACCGATTTCAAATATCCGGTATCAGGGGGCCCTGCGTTTGGTCACCCAGAATACGCTTGCAAATTTTAGCTCAAAGCCTGCCATGAGGCTGCGTGCACGCTATTGTTACGCTGCTTCTTGCATGCTAGCAAACATTCGTAATAGCAGTTATTGTTCATGCCCATTGGACTGTGCCTAGTGTTTTGCACGCGCTATTGTTAGTACCATCGCGTTAATCCGATTATCTCGTTATAAATCTGGCACTGGGGGGATTAGCCCTGTGGCAGGATAAGAAATGGAAATGGAAGGATGGTAGGGGGCGAAAAGCAGTCTGTAAAATGACGTCATAGCCGATATACGTGTTTTAACTTTGCGGAAACTCAGCAGAATTTGTATAGTGACCCTTGTTTAAACGCAATTTACTCAAATATTTCTGTAATAACATATAACGTATTCGGTATCATTCGAAAAAAAAAACTTCCTAGCGGTCAGTTTGACACGATTGGCATCTGCATGCAAAGTATTGTACGCATGTAACGGGCTGTTGCGCATTGCATAGTAAATTGATCAATTAGGCCAATATTTTTGCACTGACGTTACTATTTTTGTCAAAACTTGACAGAAACTTGTCACGTTCTTTGATACATGAATATGCCAATTTTCATTGGGATCATCATTTTAGAGCAAATTGAAGTTTATTTCGCAATTTTCTGGAAAAATGTTGAATTTGGAGGTCAATTTTATCGAATTGGGTTAGCGTTAGGGTATATAATTTTGTGTTTAGCTGGAAAGGGCATATCTTCAAGTATCTATATTAAAAAAGGCTTAGGATTTGGCCGGAAACGATGGAGATACGGCCACAGAAAGAAAAGCCAATTCCAAGAACTTTAGAGGTTGCTATTTTTTTTGGCATATTCATTGGATCGTTAAATTCAGCATGTCTTTGTGCAATTATGAGATAAAGATACTGCAAGAAATTGAGACGAAACAGAAATGGTATGAGAAAGTTATGGCAATTTTAGATTTTTAGGGGCCCATTTGGAAAACAAATTAGAGATTTTTCACGGAATCAGTTTCGGAATTGAATTTACAATGCGAAGATGGCGTTTTGAAGGTCAGGTTTAATATTCGTCGCAGATGAAAAAATATATCTTGGACTATTTAAGTTAGTCCGCAGCGCCCGCGAATTCGCACGTATTTACACAAGTGGTATGCAAGCTGTGTTCGGTAATAACGTAAAATAATGTAAAACATTGGTACATGAAAATTACGATTGCATCAATGTTTCTTTATGGATTTGTTTTCATTGATGTACCAATATGAAGAAGATAGACCAAATAATCCATCTTTTCAAAACATCAAGATACTTTTTGTACGTTAACATGCTTTAAAAAGAACATTTAAAACAGTCTAAAAAACAAAGCAACTTAACGATATGCAGCATTTAAATAAAAATATATGAAAACGCTACTGCATCGAACAGTAGATAGATAGATAGATAGATAGATAATGGTTTTATTGAGAATAAAAGAACAACAATGCATCGCGGCCTACAAGGCCGAATTGGGCAATGTTTTACCAATGTAAAATACAGTATATAAAAACATTCATATCAAATAACCTCAAATTAATGAACTAAACTTGAATGAGTAGATTGTTAAAAAAATTAAAATATCTTTAAAATGCTTATTTCTTATTATTTGATCTCCCTAACTCATCTTATATATAAAGGAGATAAAGAGAAGTTAAGAAGAACATGATGGTGGTGTACAGTAAAGAAAGCAAAGAAAAGAAGATGGTAAGATTAAGAAGAGGAAGGAGAAGAGAAAAAGTAGAAGAGAAGGAGGAAGAAGAAGAAGATTCAAGTAGGGATAGTAAGATGATAGACAGAGGGTCGTGCGAATAGTAACACTATCATAATGTATCGATATCAATATTCAAGCATTACACATTATACAAACTACTAATGATATAGGCGAAGTTATGAAGAAAATAAATACTTAATATATGAACAATTGTACGAATTAAAAAAAATTACTCTAGGTAATAGCTACTCTAAGGAAAAGGTCATAACATATCAACCAGACTATAACAAAGGAGAACCATTATAAGAAGCAAAAGCAAAAGGAGAAAGAGGGAGAAGAGGCTTGAGAAGTAAGGTAAGGGTGAGATGAAGAAAGGAGGTGGGAAAGTAGAAGTGGTACGGGAAGAGGAGACAACTGTAACATTGGACATGGGAGATAATTTCAGTCATTTAAACAATTACAAATAAATGGTTAAACACAGATATTTAACTTCGGTACAGAAAATGTAGTGATTCATGATACAAAGATTAGACCCCAGTATAAGTATACAATTGGTATATGAATATAAATGTATAAAAAAACAAATTGCATACACAATTGATATCATAATTTGTGTGTATCAGTAATTGAAACCATAGTTTGCCTTGTATTGCACTTATGGGATTATATCACAACTGGGTTCATTGTGATGATAATAAACAAACTTTCAAACCATCACTGTTTCCTTTGTTGTATTTCTGTATATCGGTCAGGAACACGGTAAATACAACACCATGTTCATTCCAAACTATTTAACAGCGGTGACACAGACGATATATGCGTGGGTCATCAGAGTATGAAGTCGATTATCGATGTTCTGTGCGGTCCAACCAGTCCGTTTGCTGTACATATGAACACGCCCGGAGGATAGAGGTGATTAGGGATATTCACGTATTACTCTCGGGTGCGTAACATCGGACGTAGAGGCTTTGTATTGCCCCACGTACTCAAGTGCAATCAAGTACACTATAGAATACCAGCTCTAGAATGAATAGGGGACAGCGGGGAGGGTTAAAGTGTATATATGTGCTATTTTTGGCCAGGCTTTGATATCATTTTAACAAAGAAGACACATTTTCTTTCTCAAATGTATATTTGTGAAAATACAAACTTTCGGGGGGGATGCGATTGGCATTGGTATTCTGATTGAAAAATGAAAATATGATTGTTCCCATCCCTGCTTATACAAAAATGGCTGTATCGCAGGCGGTTGGTTGTAAAAGTTCTGAAATGTGATTTAATTGTTGTAAACCATGGACTAATCAATGAGAAGAGCCTTAAACGTTGATTTATTTTGGTAATACCCAGGCATTCTTTGATGGCAATATTGTATTTGATGGTTCTTTTGTCAATGTATGTAACTCTAGTTATGTGTATTTTTGGAAATAAAATAATTACACAATTCTTTCCCTTATTCTCTTTTCTGTCTGATTATCTTTTATAGTGACCTGCAAAATATATATCTGATAATTTATTTTCTGTTTTTGTTTATATGGTTATTACCATCGGATAGAAATGTTAATGTTTGGTGGGTTGAATGGGCGCAAATAAAATTAATAAGATTGTAATTTTCACCTTCAACATCACAATCATCAAAGTCATTATCGCCATCACGATCATTATCATCATCACCACCATCACCATCACAACTATTAGCATCAACATCATCATAATCGCCGTCATTATGATCATCACCATCACAATTGCCATCATCATAATCATCAGCATAATCAGCTTTATCACCATAGCCATCATGATCGCCATTACCATTGTCATCATCATAATCACCGTTAGCATTATCACCATAGCCATCACGATCATCGCAATCACCATCATCATAATCATCATCATAATCACCGTCAGCATTATCACCATAGCCATCACGATCATCGCCATCATCATCATCATAATCACCGTCAACATTATCACCATAGCCATCACCATCATCGCCATCACCATCATCATCATAACCACCGTAATCATTATCACCATCGCCATCATGATCATCGCCATCACCATTGCCATCATCATAATCACCGTCAGCATTATCACCATAGCCATCATGATCATCGCCATCACCATCATCATAATCATCATCATAATCACCGTCAGCATTATCACCATAGCCATCACCATTGCAATCATCATAATCACCGTCAGCATTATCACCATAGCCATCATGATCATCGCCATCATCATAATCACCGTCAGCATTATCACCATAGCCATCATGATCATCGCCATCATCATAATCACCGTCAGCATTATCACCATAGCCATCATGATCATCGCCATCACCATTTCTCTTTTAAATGTGGATTATAACATTTTAACAAAGATACTTTCAAAGAGATTGCAAGACATTTTACCTGATATTGTATCTTCTGATCAACTTGGCTATGTTGAGAATAGAAACATTGGAGAAGCCATAAGAATAATAGATGACATGATTTATCATACTTCTTTTTATAGGGAAAATGCTTTTTTGATGGCCTTAGATTTTGAAAAGGCATTCGACTCCGTTTCTCATTTTTTTCTATACAAAGTCTTAAATTAATTTGGGTTTGGACCATTGTTTTGTAAATAGGTGAATTTACTGTATACTAATACTGAAAGTTGTGTTATGAATGGAAACGCATCAACGGGTTATTTTAAGGTTGAAAGAGGAATTAGACAAGGAGACCCATTATCTCCATACTTGTTCATTTTATGCATTGAAATTTTAGCTCATATGATTAGAAATAATCAATTGGTAAAAGGAATTTGTTTTGGAAATACAGAAATAAAGCAAGTATTGTATACTGATGATATAACACTCTTCATCAAAGATATGAGTTCAGTTAAGGAAATAGAACACGTTTTAGAAGGTTTTTATAAAATATCAGGATTAAAGTTAAACAAAGATAAGACATATATTCTGCCCCTGGGCCCACAGGTGTCTAATCATACATTTCCGTTTGGGAAGCTTGTAGATGCTGTTAAAATATTAGGTGTTTATTTTTCAGTACATGTAGATATCAAGGAAGAAATTAATTATAAGGAAATATTGAGCAAAATTAAAAAACTACTGACGTGGTGGAAACAGCGTGACCTAACTTTAATGGGTAAAATTCAATTGATGAAAGTATATGGATATTCTAAATTGACATATGTATCATCACTAATGCCAGTTCCAGAGTGGGAATACAAAGAAATGGAAGTAATATGTTTTGATTTCTTGTGGAGAGGTAAAGATAAAATTAAAAGAAGTACAATGATTTTAGACTATCAGCAGGGTGGGCTCAAAATGATGAATTTTAGGTTGTTTGTAAAAGCACATATAATAATGTGGATAAAAAGGCTTGTAACAGGAACTCATGATATCAAATGGAAACAATATTTTAAATATTTAATGAGACCGATAGGAGGTAATTTAATATTCTATTGCAATTATTGGAGAGATACAGTGAAACTCATGTTACCTTCCTTTTATCAGAATCTGCTGAAAGCATGGATAGATATGAAAGAATATGTTAAAACAGAAAAGAGATACAAAGGGAATGAAATATTGTATAACAATAATTTTATTCAACTAGAAGGTCAAACCTTATTTGAGGAAACTTTGTTTAAACAAAATATATATCGACTTCATCACATTTGTGATGAAAATGGAGAATTGAAACCTGAAGCTCATTTTATAATGTTAGGTTTGAGTAGAGTGGAAGTTTATAAATTAAACAAAATTTATAAAGTAGCCCCTTATGAATGGAAACAAAATGTTCAACCTTTAAGAAAGTCAATTCACACTGGCTTTAGTTTAGAATTTTTTTTTTTAAAGAAAGTATTTACATTTGAAGATTTAACTGCAAAAATGGTATATAAGAGTCAAATTAAAAAGAATGTAGAAACAAACTCGGCAGGCGGCAATTTAATGACACTTTACAATATTCCAAGAAAAGAAGTAGAAAAGATATATGTTCAACCAAGGATGTGTACCTTAAGTAGTAAACTGCGAGAATTTCAGTTCAAACTATTGCATAATATTTTATATACAAATCATCATTTACATAGATTCAGGTTCCATGAAAATGGTTTGTGCTCATTTTGCAAAAAAATTGAAGAAACTTATCAACATGTATTCTTTGAATGTAATACAATAAAGGAAGTCTGGGGGAAATGTGGAGATAGACTTAATTTACCAATTCTGAAGAAATTATCCTGGAAAGAAATTCATATAGGAATAGATGACACTACTTTTAAAACAGAGCAATTATTGAACCACATTTAAATTTTGATTAAATATATGATGTTCTCCACAGTAGAGAGAAGGGAAACCCTTCAAAAGCAAAAGAAATAGAATATAGATTGTTGGAAAATAGAAATAAAAAGAAAAAACTTTCATTGGAAAGAGACAAACTTTCAATTTATTTAAGGAAATGGGAAGCTTTGGAAAGTTTAGAATAAATGTTTTCAGTTTTTAATTTTTTCAATATACAACTTCTTGACCCTCCTCTCTTCTCTATTTTTTTCTTCTTTTTGTTTCTTCTTTTTCTTCTTCTTTTTTCTCTTCTTTTCTTTTTTTTTATACTTTTGTTTGTTTGTTCGTTCTATGTTGGTGTCTGTTTTGTATACTGTTGTACTTATTATGTGTTTAAATGTTGTGTGGGGCGGGGGATAGTAGGTGTTTTCTAGCTCTTTCTCTTTTTTGTTTTTGTCTCTAAAGGAAATTGAAGAGGAATATAGGTTAACAGAATACTGTGGAAAAGAAATAATTTGAGATTTATAATCAAACTGGTCGAGAAAATATTTTTTTCTTCTTTTTTTGTTGGTGAAAATATAATTTTGTTTATGTGAATATTTTGCATCTGTAAATGTGTAACTTTTGTATGTAGATGTAAAAGTTCATTGGCAAATTTATTAAGACCTATGTTAAAATTATTTTGTTACTTTGTATACAATGTTATAAATAATGTACTATTTTTCTTTATGAGAGAAATGAATAGAAACCTATGAAAACAAAAAAAAACATCATCATAATCATGGTAATCATTATCACCATAGCCATCATGATCATCGCCATCACCATTGCCATCATCATAATCACCGTCAGCGTTATCACCATAGCCATCATGATCATCGCCATCACCATCATCATAATCATCAGCATAATCACCGTCAGCATTACCACCATAGCCATCACGATCATCGCCATCACCATCATCATCATAATCACCGTCATCATTATCACCATAGCCATCGTGATCATCGCCATCACCATTGCCATCATCATAATCACCTTCAGCATTATCACCATAGCCATCATGATCATCGCCATCACCATCATCATAATCATCATCATAATCACCGTCAGCATTATCACCATAGCCATCACCATTGCAATCATCATAATCAACGTCAGCATTATCACCATAGCCATCATGATCGTCGCCATCATCATAATCACCGTCAGTATTGTCACCATAGCCATCACGATCAACCCCATCACCATCATCATAATCATCGTCAGCATTATCACCATAGCCATCACCATTTCCATCATCATAATCACCGTCAGCATTATCAACATAGCCATCACGATCATCACGATGTTAGCTGTTAGTTAATCACTCCCTTGAACCAAAAGGCACAACCAAAGTTTGAGAATCCCTAAATTAATATAATTATCTGAGTCTGACCAGAGGCCAGAGTCAGTGTTTAACTCTGACAGTTGACTGTTAAATTCGTGTCAAAAATAAAATGGTTTAAGCATAACTAATTGAAAAATTCCCTTGCCTTAATAATATTATCAAGAAAGCTTGCTAATTATGTAAGTCGAGGGCCCCATATCAGATATCTCTTTTATGCCGGATCGGTACAGAAAAGGCTATGTATGGGACCGGTCACGGTGATGACTACGAAAGTGCGGCCACGATGGCCAAAATACACTTTTCGCGCCATATCGGAACAAATTAGTGATTTTAAGGTGGCCGTCAAACAACTTCCGGTTGAAACCGAAAAATGTTTAACTTTCATGGACATAAAAGCTAACAAAATACATCAAGCATCGATCAAACTCTCCACTTTCTCACATCTGCCAACATTGTTGTTGTGAAAAATGAAACAATGGGGGAAAAAGATCGCTAAAACCGGTCAGGAACACGCTAAATGCAAGGTAATGTCAGAATACCTCCTACGAAAGAAGGAAAATATGGACACATTCCAATGCATATTTACAATCACTCAGATGCGGTAAAATTAGGGAAATTTTATATCAAAATACGTAGAAAAGTCTGGAAATACACTTACATGCTGCGCAGCACAGTGAAAGCCTAAGCAGCTGTGATAAAGTTTGTTGACCTGTGCAAAAGTCTCGCAAAATCTCGCAAATCGCGGGACACGAAAAGCGAAGGTTTATCCCATTTCCGGGTGCTGGGTAAATTCGGCCTGTGTGCCTTATTATCGCGGGCGTTGCGGGCTGACTGATTTAGAGGAATTTGTTAGAACTCTGTAGGATCTAGGATAGTGGAGATAGGAAGGAAGAAAGAAAGGCCTTAAAACGGACCAGAAACGGACAAAATGGCTCCTGGACGGTTATGCATGAGTGATTTCGAAAATCGAAGAAAGTAGTGATCTGATGAGATGCTAGAGACTATGCCTATGAAATTTGAAAGGAGAATAGGGCATAACTATTGATAACAAGCACTACGTGCAAAACGAATGCGATTTCCTGACGAAAACACGGAAAACACGGACACGGATAAGAAGAATATTAATGGGGCAGAATGTAAACGAAAACAAAGCAATGACGATATTCGTCATTGCACTGATGAATGAAATTCCTAAGATTTACTTGAGATCATTTTTTTTTAAATCGTTATATGTTCAATAATTTCTGGGACACATGATAATTTTTATAACGCGTTTATAATTGCAATTACACTTTAATACCCGTTTCCCATTACCCTACCCCGCTTCTCGCTTTCTTTCTCTCTCCCTATACCTTTGTGTGTTTTTTTCTCTCTCTCTCCTTTCCCTTGTTTTTCAAACCCTCTTTTCGCCGTTCGATTAAAAGGGGGGGGGGGGATTTTTAATAACGACTTCTTTACAATGGAGGTATTATGTTTAATCATATTCTAAAAGAAAGAACAAAATTGTCTCTTTTTCAACAGTTGAATCGTTTTTAATTAGTGGTCGCCTCGTGCCTATTTTTTACGAAATGACTGTACTTATAATCACTTATGTTCGGGACGGGACGGTAAAGTTATTGCAATAAAGAGCTGGTACATTTTGTCACTTGACAGCTATTTTTGAAACTATTATTTGAGGTATAGAGAAGTAACTCACAAATTAAGGAGCAATTTACAGTTAAGCTCTTGCCCTCTTTTCCTAAATTGTTGTGACCCATATGGAATATTCTTGACAGATAAAGTAAATATCTCATCAGAAATTTGTAATCAATCCATCAACAATATAAATCATATTCTCGCAGTTATGCAATAAACATAAGTATCTACCAATAATTTCAACGTTATGGTCATCATTTTGTTTCAATATACAAGAATTAACTTGTGACACTTGAGCAAGAAAATGATATAAATCTATAATCTATGTGAACTGTTTATTCTTCGAACTTTGAATCGTAATGATGTTGGAAACGGTGTCAAGATCAATGATTAACATAATATATATTTGACAACGAAATATTGATCATAACAATCATAGGAACCCATGAAAAGGGTTCCTTTAGTTTCATTTTTCTGTTATTCTTTATAATCCCTGGCCTTACATTTACGTGACGAATGTCACGTAAATTTATTGGGGGCGTTTTTTATGAGAACAAAATTTGATATAAGAAGCAATATAATAAATATAACGAAAATGTATTGATATAAAAAGTTTGGCGATAATATGTGTTATTTTACTAAAGGATAACGGTGGTAATGAGAAAACAGAAATTAATCATTAACACAGTATTCACAATGAATGCAGACGTCAGCACAAACATCGAAGTATGACATCCGCAGTAAATACAGAAAGGCGTTCTGATTACTCTCCTGGTTAACTTCGACGTGACTAGTATCTTATTGCAAGGCTCGAAGATTAATTACTTCAATAGCCTTCTATGACAAGGATCGTCTGAGGTAAGAAGTCATTACAAATATAAAAAACAATTTAAGGAGGAATTTCGAAGTAGAAGTACACTAACATATATTATGCTTGGTTTATAATGTTTCGTTAAAACATTTTATAAACACGATCATACCTGTAAATGTCTTTAACGTTGTAAACGTACAGATATATGCAAACGGGGTCTCGTTAATTTATTAGCAAGATAAAAGGTGAAAAATAATGCTATTTAATAGGCTTTATTTGTAAGTTTAGAACAAAGCTGCGTTTTACAACAAATATCGTAACTTTGTTTTTGTTGTTTGAATTATTTTTGAAAATTTCACATTTCATATATATTTACATCAATTTAAATTTTAACATAACAAAAAAATACTAAAGTATTTAAATAAATAGATATAACCTTAACATTTCTTGAACAATTTCTTTGTGTTTCGTCAAAAAAAAACTTTGTTTATTAGCTAGGTAATATCGTAGTTTTATTTTTCCAAAAAAATCTAACCTTGTTACATTTTAACAAGACATGAAAAGTAGTTTCTGTTTCTTTACATATATCACAATGGTCATTTTCCATTATACGCCATCTGTATATATTATGTTTTGATGGAAATATATTATGCAATATTTTAAAATTAACTTGCTTTATCATATTATTTCCTATGTGCTAAAATTTAAAATTGAATACATTCTGCCATTGAAAAGAAACAGGTAAGTTCAAGTAATATTCCCAGTAACGTGTAACATTTGGTTTTTTCAAGTTTCAGTTTCAGTTTGTTTCAGGAGGAATAAATAATAATGTTTCGTCTTGAAACTAGATTTATCAACAAAATCTCCTGTAGCTACCTCAATTAAATTTGAATCGTTTTGTTTACTAATTAATTCAACATTCTTTAGAACGTATAATTTATTCAACCAATAGCATGGGAAGCATTTATTCAATTTTGCATATTCGAAATTAAATAATAATTGATGAATACCAATTTTACTATTTAACATAATCGAGTATTTCCAAATACCTTTTGTAATTACGTGCTTTACTTTAGAAATTATAGCTACGTACCACTTTGAAAACAATAATGTAGAAACGTTTAATCTAATATTTAAGTAATATTCCCAGTAACGTGTAACATTTGGTTTTTGAAGTTTTTGTTTCAGGAGGAATAAATAATAATGTTTCGTCTTGAAACTAGATATATCAACAAAATCTCTTGTAGCTACCTCAATTTAATTTAAATCGTTTTATCTACTAATTATTTCAACATTATTTAGAATGTATAATTTATTCAACCAATAGCATGGGAATTATTTCAAATTTTGCATATTCGAACTTAAATAATAATTGATGAATACCAACTTTACTATTTAACATAATCGAGTCTTTCCAAATACCATTCATAATCACGTGCTTTACTTTAGAAATTCCAGCTACGTACCACTTTGAAAACAATAATGTATTATGGAAATGTCTATCCATAATATCTCCTCTTCTATTTAGGTAACATCAACTAAACCTCGATATTTAAATTCTGACCATGCAATAAGAAGATTTTGATAAAACTCTGACAGTCCTTTTTGTATACACATCATTTACATATCTTTCTTATTGAAATTATATAGTAAAATATCTGGAAAAAATCCCATCCTGTCAATCCAATATCTGAATAATGATTTCCATCAACAAGTTTGTTCATCCAATAAATTGCTTATCCAAGATAAATACAAAGAATTTATTTTCGATTCAATGTCTACCATATCAAGACCACCATCTAACTGTTTATTTATACAGACATTTCGTTTCACTCTTTCTCTTTTTGAACTCCAAAGAAAAGCATATATACTTGTATTCAATATTAGGAGCAGGTACTACAGTTGCCGTATACAAAAATTGTGAAACGATTAAGGCTTTAATAACAACCACTTTACTAAAAAAACGTTAATATTCTCTGTTTCCAGTCTTTCAAAATATTTTGGATTGTTTCAATTTTGTCATCCCAAATTAAACGTTAATTTTCCCTTTTATTTTTCCCGATATATATTCCCAAATATTGTATTAGTTGTTCAGTACTTTCCCCACATTCTCCATTTGCAAAATCTGTATTGATATTCATTATTTTAGTCACATTCCAATTTACTTGAAGACCAGCCACTGAAAATTTCTGACCTCTTCCATAACCTTAAATCAATGATTTTGAACTATTTACAAAAATGGTTGTGTCATCTGCTTTAATTCGGACAATACAGAACCTAATAAATCAATTCCTTTTAAATCTTCGTTTTGTCGGATCTTACATGCTAGAAATTTAGCTACAATAACGAAAAGGAAAGTAGACAATGGGCATTCCTGTCTTACCCCTTGCTCAATAGAGAAAGATTTTGACATCCATCCGTAATTCATCGCCTTTCCCTTTGCATTACTATACAAAGTTTGAACCCATTTGATAAAACCTTCCTTAAATTGATTTTTTTTTTAAAGCGCGTAGTAAAAATGAGTGGCTAACATTATCGTATGCTTTTTTGAAATCTAGAAACATAATAATACAAGGCAACTTCTTATCTAAACAATAATAAATAACATCCTGAGTCAGTCTGACATTTTCTGTTGCTGACCTTTTTAATAAAGCCAGTTTGATCTGTGGAGATGAAACCACCTATAACATTTTGTAATCGTTTTAATAAAACTTGTGCACATAATGTATAGTTTACGTTGAAGAGGGATATAGGTCTCCAATTATCTAAAATTCTTTTATTTCCCTTTTAAAACAACAATGTTAAAACAGCTTGCCTTTGACTTGGTGACAAACACTGTTTACCGTACCCGTAATTCAATTAATCTATTATTAAATATTTTACTTCTGACCAAAACCATTTGTAGAACTCTACACTTAAGCCGTCGCTTCCAGGTGCTTTGTTATTATGCAAAGAAGACAGTGCTTTAGCACATTCCTTTTTCCGTAAGGTCACCTTCACAGCTAGTGCCTCATTTTCTTTAAAAGTTGTCAACTGAACATTACAAACAAAATTGTCAATGTATTTTTCTTTTTCGGTATTACCTTTTATACTATACAAATCTTTGTAATAATTATAAATTTATAATAATATCTTTTCTTGTTTAACAAATTTCTTTCCTGACTTTTCTATACAATCAATTTTCTTTTTTATACCATTTCTTTTTTCAAGCTGCAAGAAATAACGGGTTGATTTTCCCCTTCTTCTAACCATTTTCTCCTGGAACGGATGAAGGCTCCTTTACATTTTTCAATTGAAAAATTATCAACCTGCTTTTAAACATCTTTTAACTCTTGCATATTTTCTTCAGTGGAGTCCTATTTATTTCCTTTGCAATGAACGGTATTTTTTTCTTCTAAATCTTCATGAATCACTCTTTTCTTTTTACTAATTTCTTTTGAATATTTCAAAGAAGATTCTTTAATTTTCACTTTACACATTTCCCATTTCATTTGTACACATAACGAATCATTCAATTTAACCTTTCTAATTATATTCGAGATATTTTCTTTATACACTGCAACATTTAACAATTGGCTGTTTATTTTGTTTACCTTATTACGGTCACATTTGAAAGCAGGTCTGATATCTGTTGAGTAAAGAGAGTTACACACTTGGCGAGAGACGAGCCAATAATCTAGACATGAGAATAATTTTAAGGATACTTGTCTCCAAGTGAATTGCCTCTCATCTGGATTAACTTTTCTCCATAATATCAATTCTACCTAATTCTTTCTTGAACAAAGTAAAGTACTTTTTGGGTATTTAAACATTAAACAAACCTTCACAGTCAAGAAATATGTTTTGAATACAGTTCCTATCTCATCCAGCAATTACTTGATCATTTTGCCCTTTGAAATTTAAAAGCCAATCTAATACACCTTTAAAATAGAAATCCTTTTCTGTCCGTTTAGTAGGAGCAAATAATTACTATAATTACTTATGATTACTTTGTATTTTTGTTGTATATGCACGGCCCCATTGTAAAACAGCCAAACAGTTGAACTGGGCTATTACTAAATAAATAAATGAGTCAAATCAAATGAATCAATATGTAGGTATTTCTATAGCGCCGTCTATCTAGAAATTCCATTCCGAGGCGCATTTATTATTACCCCGACTTTAGCCTAGCTGTCATTACAGCGCTCCAGCATTTCAAGGAATTAATTCCTGCCAGGTGCCCATTTACATCACCTGGGTTGAGTGTGGTAAATGTAGATCAATGTCTTGTCAAAGGGCATTAGTGCCGCGGCGGGACTCGAAACGTGGACCTTGTGATCGACAGTCCGGTTGCGTATCCACTCGACCCCGACACCTCTACAAATCTATTATCTACTCCGAACATGATTTTATACGGGATGTACAATAGGGTATTGAAATTGTTCTCGAGTTGCATTTGTTTCGAAAACAGCTCCGATCGAGTTTTGTAAATAATTGGGCTTGTCAGTTCTTTCGGTTTCCGGATTGTAGTTGAATGTGACCTTAATACCCATGATTTACCCACCCCTATGTTTTCTATTTTTCAGGACCACCAGAACCACCATGGCAAGTCATATTCACACTCCTTTTAAAGCGAATCTGAAGCGACCGCATGACGTAGTAGTCCACAATGGAAAGTATGTTATAGCAGATACATACAATCATCGCGTAGTTGTCATCGATCCTAGCAATTCGTGTTGGTCAGTTCTGTGCTCGCAGCAGAACTTTCTACCTTACAGTCTTATCGCTTTATCGGATACCGAGGATCATTTCCTCATAACGGATGTTGGAAAACAAAGCAAAGGCTGCGTTTATGAGCTGAGAAATGGGAGGCTTACTCAACGGGCAAAGGATTATAGTCTCTTCAAAAATCCTACCGGGCTTGCTATGCGAAACAAAAAGGTATATGTAGCGGACTGGGGAAATAATTGCATACTTGTCTTCGAAATATCTGGTAAATATATCAGGAAGATGGAAGAATGCAGCTTAGTCAGTCCCTGGTTTATGGCCTTCAACTCAAAAGACCAACTACACGTAGCAGGTTTTAATGCGATCCATATTTTTGAGGAAGATGGTAAATGTATTAAGAAGTTAGGAATCCCTACTGGGAAAAGGAATTGGCATTACCGAGGCATCGCCATTGACGACGATGACAACATTTTCATCACCGCTCGGTCCGATGATTCTCGGCTCTTCTTCACACATGAGACATTGACGGTGTTGAATAAAGATCACATGCCGCTAGGTGATATCACTCGAGGATGGACTAAATTTAACTACCTTCGAGGACTTTGCATCGATAGGAAGAACGATTCAGTTGTGGTTGTCG
The DNA here is from genome assembly GCA_035222895.1 of Strongylocentrotus droebachiensis. Taxonomy (NCBI): domain Eukaryota; kingdom Metazoa; phylum Echinodermata; class Echinoidea; order Camarodonta; family Strongylocentrotidae; genus Strongylocentrotus; species Strongylocentrotus droebachiensis. Next base: position 201,666 of record JAVYIG010002739.1, read on the forward strand.
ATGGCGAGTGGCACAGGCTCCAGTCGTTTTCATACCATGTGCTCATGCATACTAGTCTGTAGTCTGGAGTCATTACTCTCACGACTAGGCCTGAAAGCAGATTCGTGGCATAGCGTGGTTATGATGTCACGTGTTGACATCACAGTTACCGTACCCCAAAAACATCATAAATTACGAATGCATTAAGATTAGTGCGAAATCATATAATATTGTACAATATTCATTAAACAATAACACACCCTTTCCGCTCAAAAATAATATAATGAATAAAAGTGCAAAAAGAAATAATTATATAATGAAATAGAAATAAGAACATATACGGAAAGCAATTTATTTACTTAAAGATGGAGATACAAATCGATTATGTACATTTCAAACTATTATTAAAACAAGGAAGTCTCGAAATCTAGGAATGAATTTAAAAGCATATGCTCACTCCGTTTTATTGGAGAATACTGTAAAATGTACAAATTAAAGTCATTTGTAAGCAGCTATAGAAAGATATCATTGAAATGCATAAACAAACAATATTCTGAAATAAATCGAAGCTTTGTCGCGCTCTGACAAAATACATGTTTTTATTGTGTTATTGCTGCTTCTTATAGCATAATCTATATTCTTTATCATCTGGTTTTGTCCCTGACGAAAGTCCTCTTACTTGTATTTGTATTATATGACCATGCTATTTCTGTATCATGTATATACTTCCTAATCATAATTACAGCACACAGGGGCGTACGCAGGGGGGGGGGGGGGTTTTGGGGGTTCAAACCCCCCCCCCCCCCTTTGGTATTTTTATGTGTGTAAACCCCCCTAAAAAAACCTAAAACCCCCCCCTTTTGGATTTTTTTTTTTTTTTTTTTTTTTTTTTTTAATTATTAAAAAAAAAAAAAAAAAAAAAAAAAATATGCCCACGGCTAACCTAAAAAGGTGACCTTACCCCCCCCCCCCCAACGAAGAAAAATGCAAAATTTTCAAATTTCGAGACCAAAAAAAAAAAAAAAAAAGTGTCCGCTTACCCCCCCCCCCCCCCCCCCCACTGAGCGACTTTTCGGCTGGCTGAGTCGTTGCGATTTTTTTTGGACTTCAAAAAAAAAAAAAAAGTGTCCGCTTACCCCCCCCCCCCCCCCCTCCCCCCCCCCCCCCCCCCCCCCCCCCCCCCCCCCCCCCCCCCCCCCCCACTGAGCGACTTTTCGGCCGGCGCGATTTTAAATTTTTCGGGAGCAAAATATTTTGGGCCCGATTTTAAAACCCCCCCCTTGAAAAAATCCTGCATACGCCCCTGACAGCACATGATATTCCATTTCCCCCATTGTATTTGTATCTCTTTTGTGTAAGTGTCTAATAATGTGTTGAGGTATATATACAGAACTATAACTATGTTAGTTCTGTATATACTACCAAACAAAATTACAAAACATGATATTCGAGTCAATGTTCAAAATGCCCAAGTTTATATAGCGATTCCATACGACATGTTCGTTGTATATTTCAACTGTATTTTTATCCTGTATTTGTTGCGTTAATAATTTGTATTATTTTCCGCCTTGTACTGTCCTGTTCGTTCAAGCTGTAGTCTAGGCCTAAATGTGTTTTTTTACACGCTTTCTGTTCTTAAAATCAGAGTGAAAACACGATTTTAAGATCTCGCGAGAAGATTATGTTAGTGATGCTTGCAATTAGAAAGCAAGATAAAAACAACATTAACTTCACCAATTTGAAATTGACCATAAATGTAACCAATATTGATTCGCATTTCAAAGGTATAGTCATCCAATTGTAAATGCTCGGTTGAACCGGTTGTGGCCGAAAGGTAAATCAGAGAATAATGTATACATCATGAAGGCAAAGCAAAATTATCCCAGCTGTAAAAAGGAGAAAAAAGTTCACGTTTTAAAACTCAGTCATGTATATATTTTTTAAATATTGTTTCAAAATGGACGGTTCTTTCTCGATTTAACGTTCAGATTTTATTGTGTAATGTTAAATTTAGTTAGTTCATAGTTCATATATACTTTTCTGTTTCTCGTAGGTTAATTACCAAAAATATATCTTGTAAAATCCATGTAAAAGTGCATAAATCTGTATGGAACTATCATTGTCTTGTTTGTTTGATACTCCTTGTCACACATGTCACACACAAGAAAAGAAAAGAGGTATATAGAAAGATTTTTGTTTACAAATGAAATATATGTCCATACCTGTCTGATATACATAGGTTTCACTGATGTATCATGTTCGGTTTTGATTTGATTACATATGCGCATACAAATTAGGAGGACTTAGTTATTTTCACAACTTTTTTATATCTGCAGATTCGCAAAAATGGCAAAAATGACTTATTTTTTTGGCTTCTGTTTTCAAAACGGTAATAGATATATGAATTTTCTTTTTTGTATTTTTTACCACAAAGATGATATTTTAGTGTCTGATGATTTAATTTATTATTTGTGTCCAAGAGAGTGATGAATTAAGTTGTCAACTTTGTCGAATTATGCCAATTTTGCCAATTTGACCATTTCTGGCAGGTTTTTCGGTAATTTTGCGATATCAAAAAAATGGTATAAAATCACAACGCATTGACCGATTTCAATTCTGTTTTTTGTTTTTTGAAGCTTTCATGAAGCTTGATCATTTGCAACCATCAAATAACATGTGTTTGTTGTAAATATTGTTGGTGTGCTATACCTATTATTATGATTATTGTTATTTTCAATTTTACTATTATTCTTACTATTTTCAATATTATTGTATTTTGCTTAATAAGCATTGTTACCGGTAATAAAAATAGCAAATTCATTACGCCAATGACATGTTTTGAGGGTGAAGGACTATGAAAAACTGTGAAGGACTTATGGTAACATAACACTTCTAACCCAAACACCATAATATAAATCTATAATGTTATAGACTTTTAATATATTTAACCATTCCATTTTTTGAGCAGATAGGATAATTTTCATGAGCTACTGAAATTCTTGCATTTAATTGACTGGAACCAGATTTGTTATATATTTGTGACAGTTGTTATGGATAACTTTTATAAAACAGGACTCTGGTCTAAAATAACGCCACTTTACAGGGAGTGTAGCCTGGCTCGGTGCCAATCTGGTCTACGGTGCCAATCGGTGCCAACTCGGACAACGTGACCGCAGCAATCACGTGCGTGCAACATACGTAAAACCGAAGCGTGAGGAGAACTTCTGTCTGTTTCGCGAACGCTGACCATGAAGAGATTAAGTCACTGACCACCGTTAATCTTTGTATTATGACCGTGTTCTTCTATCTTTGTCGTGTAAAGTAATGTCTTGTCCCTTTCTCGTCTCTGTTGGCATCCCCCTTTTTCTTTCCCCTATTTTGTAGTTCCTTTTGTAGTTACAGTTTAGTTAATTTAATTACTCATTACTCATTATTCCTAAGTTTCATTTGAGGTGTTCACACTTGTACAAGCATTTTTTTTTAGTTGACCCCTCTGTTTCCAACATGTATTTCTTAAGTTTGTTTTAGATGCTTATAATTGATTTGTAATGTTTTGTTGGAAACTTGAATAAATTTGAAATCTTGAAATCTTGAAATCAAGTCCATTCGTTTACTTGCAGTTGTCCAAAAGAAGACGTACATGCCATTTACCAGTATTTACCAAGTTACACTCCCTTTAAGAAAAGAAAAATCACTCAATGCTTTTACATAGAACTGAATCCTTTAAGGTTTTCTCTATATATACTGAAATGTGTGCGTGTGTGGGGTCGTGTGGTATTTGTTTGTGTCTGTATATGTTTTGGTGTGGAAGGGAAGTATTGATTGTGGGCGTATATTGTTGGTTTAGATTTTTCTTCTCGATATTTTGTTTATGAGGAATAACATTTTATAAAGAGATCTAATATATCCGTAACCTTTCTAACTTCCGGATGTAAGTGTCCTGTCGGTGTCCGAATATACGAGATTATGGACGTTTTTTGAACGCGTGCCCCTTTGCTCTGCCCACGAATTAACAATTCCACACAGTATCGTAACTCCAGAGAGCTCCACCGCCGATCGGGCGACGCCGTCGGAGGCGGAGCTCCCTGGAGTGAACAGAATCGTTGAGGTTGTCAACCATTGTTTACGTTATGCACGTGGTCTTGTATGACCATGCAGCCTGGTGATCATGTGACCACGTGGTTGACTTTGGATGGTTTGTAGTGTTTCTAAAATTAAAAAGACAAAATGACAAACATGTAAATCTCTGTCGCATTAGAATAAAATTATACCTTCATTATATGTTTATATGTACAAACGGGTTATCTGCAGAAGAAGGAGAACAACATTATAAGAGAAAGAATACGACTTTCCTCTTTTATTTATACCAAAAAAAATAGCATAAACACCTCTACAAAAACAGAAGAAATCTTGAATAGAGAGACAAGAAAGAAATATGAAAAGGGCACAACAAATACCCAAAAAAGATAAGATTCTAGAGCGGAAGATAGGGGAAACGGACAAGTTTGTAAGTATTATTTAGACAAAATATAGTTTGTAAGTATAAGTATACAAACCTCCCTCTCCAAATGATAATAATAGGATGACTATGATTATAATAATAATAATAATAATAATATTAATAATAAAGAAAAACAAGAGAGAGAGGGGAGAAAAGAGATGAAGAAGAAAAAAGGAAAGATATTTTCTTTGAAGAGGGTTTTTAACCAAGTCCAAAAAAAATGATAATATTAGAGCCTTGCGTTAAATGCGTTTTGCCCCTTTAGGCCAAAAAAATCAAAAATGTTTAGCGCCCTGCCTTTTTGAAAAATAAGAAGGGGGAGGGCCTTTTTTTTCTAAATGGCCGCTCATTTCTATTTTCCTGACAGTCGGGATATTTTTCAAGACGGCCGCCAACATTTATGTTTAGTTTTTTGTTTTACTTCAGGAAAAGATCATTTTAGCAGTATGTTTTCCATGCTTTTTATTATTTTTTATTTTTTAAATAGCAACAATTTTTTTTTAAATAGTTTTTGTGTGTGTGTTGAGTGCCCCTTATAAAGTGCTTCATTTTTACCTTTGGTTATTCTCCTGTTACCTTGACATGTGCTCTTTTCCTTTTCTAATGAGTTTCCTCTTCTATTCCCCATAAAAAGGGCTCCTAATTTAAAGCGATTAAGAGCAACAATTTCTGGATCTGGAATTGTGTTTCTTAATAAAGATTTCTTCTAAAGAGTTCTTCTAAACAAATTGTTTTATCCATCACAATCAAGTGCAAAGTACACGGATGATGCTTGAATAGTATGTATTATTTTTGGGGCTCCGGAACGACGCCCCGCCCCCAACAATTTTATCAAGAAAAACCTCCGGGGGATCCTACCCTAATATTGTTGAATTTGTCTTAAGGAAGCTCTGTATCAAAAATTGCATTTGTAGAACAAAAATCATATCAAAACGTTTGGAGCTAAATAGACTCTTTGGACCTGACAACATGCCTACTTTTACGAAATGACTGTTCTAATGATTCCTCGTCTGTTCGGGACGGTCGCGTTATTTCAATAAATGTTGTGACTTGACAGCTAATTTGGCAACCATTATTTGGGATATTAAGAATTAATTCACAGTTACCCTGTTGTCATCTTTTCATGGAATGATTGTGACAATATGGTTTCTTGAAAGATGAAGTTTAAATCTCGTCAGGAGTTTTTTTAATGAATCAATCAGTTGTATTAATCATACTCCCAAAACCATTTTCTGAACTAAGGAAAAGTCCAATTATTACAGCCTTATGGGCAACAGTTTATTTCTCTGTAGTCAAGAAATAACTTGTGACACTTGAATTTTAGCAGTGCGAGAAAACAATATAAAGACATAAAAGCAATATTTTATGTCAACTCTTTATCTTTATTACTTGAAGTTTGCATAGTAAAGATGTTGGTTAACGAGGTGAAGATCAGTAATATCAAATTTAATACACTGCTCCGATTTAGCCGGTTAAAAGGCCGTGAATAAAAGTTTATCGGCCTTTGGCTAAGGTCCCCGCAAAGTATTGTAGGACTGCTAGGTCACCCTAGGGTCAAATATTCCGATCACGTGATCATTCCAATTTCTGGTTTCTCTCCGCTGTGTGCACTCTATTGGAACGGCGTGTGTTTCTACTTACGTTATCTAATTAGCTTCCCCTGCATTATCCTTCTACAAGAAGGATAATTTTGCCCGTGAACGCCCACAGCTCTCACCGGCATTATTCGGATATTAGCGGAGAAGGTCAGTTTCTATTTGGCGAAGTTAATCCATTTTGGGCTTTTAATCTGATAATGGCTTCTTAAAGAAACACGCTATATTTGACAACGTGACAAATATTTTATCATAACAATTAGAAGTACACTAGAGAAAAAAAAATTGTTTTAGCTTCATTTTTTCTTCGATTCTTTGATAATTTTTTGTCTACATTCATTCCTTGAACAAAGGTAAAGACCTTTATAAACGAGAATTAACTTGTGACGCTTGAATTTTAGTAGAGCTAGAAAATAATATAAAGATATAAAATCCCAATTTTTTTGTCAAACTCTTTATCTTTATTACTTGAACTTTGCATAGTAATGACGTTGGAAACGAGTTGAAGATCAATGATTAACATAGTGCATATTTGACAACGAAATATTGATGATAACAATCACAGGAACACACAACAAAGAAAAGGAAATCTTCATTTTTTCTTTTATTCTTTATAAATCCTGGCCTGACTAAATATATTATAGGCAGATTTTTATGGGATAGATATTTTATATTGGAGGTAATTTCATAAATATCAGCAACTTTATCTTTAGTAGAACGGGAACAAATATATTGATATATAAAGTTTGGCGAAAATTTATGATATCTCACTGGGGTGGAACATAACGTTGGTATTAAATGAGAAGACAAAAATTAATCATTAACATAGTATTTACAATTGATGCCGACGTCAGCAAAAACATAAAATATGACATCGGCAGTAATGCAGAAAGGCGTTCGGATTACTCTCCTGATTGACTTCGACATGACCAGTAGCTTATTGCAAGGCTCACAGACTCATATACATCAATAGCGTTCTTTGACAAGGATCGTCTGAGGTAAGAAGCCATTTTAGTAATTACTAAAAATCATTTAAAGTTGAAATTCAACGCTTTTGTTTATGCATGCCATACACTCCATTGCTACTAGGTTACAGTACTCTTTTTCCCCTTTCTCCAAGCTCTCTATCCTCTTCTCCTCCTTGCCTATCCCTTTCTTCCTTTCTTTTATTTATAATGTATATTTGTGTATTCGGGCGTACCCATTACAAGTTTTGCTTTATATCGGGATTCGCGCCTTTTACCTAGTAATACAAGTTCTTAAATTATATGTATGTTCCTACGTATACATTTTATTGTTAAACCAGATGCCAAATATGTTGTCAACGTGAATGGAAGAAAATAAATGTTCACTTGAATTAAATTGAATTGAATATCTTGCGTTGTTTATGATGTTTCCAATAAAACATGTTTTTAACACAATCGCAACAAAAACATGTCTTTTGGCGTCATTAGACATTGTCCTTTTTAAAAAAATATTTGCAAACGGGTGTTCCCAAAACAATGTGAAAGAATTTTGAACGGCATTTTTTTTTAAATTCTCCTCGGTGACATTGGGTAGGTATTTTTTTAGTTGTAGCTGCTAAACTCTGTGTCAATTTTAGAAGGATATTATGAGTTAAACCAATAGATTTATGATAATTTTTGCAAAATGTACCCCTTTTCAAATGTTACAAAGGGAGCCCCTGCACATTACCGCGTAACTTTCTCTTTAGCATTTCGCGACACGATTTTCAATTATAGTCATTCGAACTCATTATAACCTGGTGGGGCAATCTCTGACAAAATTTGGATTGATACATTTTTCTTCTTTAAATTGCCATGAAAATGTATTCAAAACATCTTTTAAGAAAAAAAAAAGAAGTAATTATTCTAAAAAGATTTAATTTGGAGGCATTCTTTTCAACTAATTTATAATCCAATCATCATGACCAGAAATGTAATGAATGAAACACAAAACATTGTTGTTTAAAAAATTGATTGTATAATATCTATTCTCAGAAGATCGATTGGTATTGCTTTTAACACATGCCCAGTAGATTTCTACACATAATTCAATTTATTTCATATGGCACGTTGCTTCTATAAAATAGATTCTGAAGACACTACATGAACTTAATGTGCCGTTTTAACCCATTTTGTATCAAGAACCGACGTTAAATCGTTAGCTTGATATGAAATGTTCAAGCACAAGTGTAAACTGATGCTATTCAACGCGCTTTCTTTGTAATATTTACAAAATGCTGCTTATTACAGAAAATGATTGAATTGAATTGAATTGAACTTTATTTGTTTCCAATCACAGTAAAAATGACATTATACATTGTTGTAATACATACGTAGGCAAAGAAAAATACATTGAAATATACACATTTATACAAAAGGAAAAAAAAGGAAAAGAAAAAAAAAAGAAGAAGATATGATTAAATCTACTAAGAGTATAGGATGAAAAAGGTGCATCCGTAAAAGCCACATGGGCTTGATGAATGGGCGCACCCTGAGCGCGTCAGAACATAATTAACTATAAAAAGCTTAGTCAGCTGGAGAAGCGTAAGGGGATGAACAACGTTTACAATATATCATTTAAGAATAACTATACAAAGACAAGAAGTGCTGCTTAAGTTTACATTTAAATGGTTTTGGGAACTGAATAGATTGTAAAGAATGTGGCAATGTGTTCCAAACTTTGGGGCCATTATGGCGTAAAGAATTGCAACAGTGCTGGAAGACACTTTCCACTGGTGAAACTTAGAGACATTCTTTGTACTGTAATTGTGTATTGTACCATTCGTACAGAAAATTTATGTTAAAACATCAGGTAATGTGTTACTACAAAACTGGTGCATTGTCAAAAAAGTTTGTAATTTGTGTATATCGTAAACATTGAGGGTTTGAAATCTTCTAAACAGAGGTTGTGACGGGGCACGGTGATCAGAATGAGAACAAAAACGTAAGGCACGTTTTTGTAACCTGTTTTCAATAATTTAGACTGATGTTTAGAAGCCCATGCAGCGTTGCAGTACATTATGCGTGGCAAAACAAAGGCATTATATAACATAAATAAAATACGACGTGGCACAGTAAATATTAATGATCTTAACTTTGTAGTTGTTGTTCGATATTTTGTTTTAATACACAGGACCTATCGGTGGTTCTTTTATAAGATAGCCTATACCATTTCATTGAAAATGACCCAGTACTGTATACAATGTTGTTAATACAAATCGTATTGTATATCTTGAAACAACCTGTATGTGTGCGTGATTGTTATGCTATGGTTCGCTGACCATGAAACAAATTGCAAAAGTTCCAAACTCGAAATGGGATTATGAAGTCTTTATTAGCTTCCTCAAACGAAGAGTAGTATGCAGAGTCGAAGACTCAAATTCAATTTCTTTGGCCGGAACTAAGCAATTTACTGCCGAAACACTGGGCTCACTGGTGTCACTGTAAAACAGGACAAAACGGGGAAAACTGGAAAAACTGGAGAGCTCATCTCCAGTGACTTGACGCTCGACAGACTACACGAACATGCGTCTAAAATGGCTTCGCTTATTATCGAAGTCGAAAGTAAGGTATCCTTGAAAAACAAATACTCAAAGAAAGGCCATTTCAAATCCTACTATAAAAAACATCGATCATAAATACAACAGACATTGTAAATATTTAAATTGCCAATTCACCTTCTATAAAATACCTAAATGCTTCATTGAGGCTGAAAGAGAATGAATATCTAGCTTTCCTGATATTATAATTAACAAAAAATGAACCTTTTGTTTTATCTTATGAAACAAACAATCTGAACTCTAAAAATCTCTTCTAAGATTTTAAACCTGCTTAAAAAAGCACAAAATAAATTTCGCTCAGCGAAACATCCTCCCCCCGGATGAGGACTTTTCCTCATGTACCTTAGTCTCAATTCAAGACTTAATTATTAACATAGACAAATAGATAGAAAACTTTGACTGAAATTTTACTCTAGTTTCTGTTCAAGTCCACTATCTTCGTAACTGGTCTGCGATATATGCCCACCGCTGTTTTCAACTGTGCGTGTGTGTGTGTGTTTGTGTAATTGGGTTTTACAGACGTGTATCAATCAGATATGATTATTTACGTCTGGGGACCGACCTTTTAACGTCACCATCCGAAAGACTTGACTCGAACCTGCGTCCTCGGCTGAATCAGTTTGTAACTTCCACTGTTAGCTGGATTACAGGCGCACGCCACAACGCCTGTATTATATGTGCATGGTTAAAAAATATATTTCAAATGAAATTATCCGACGCTTATTATCACCAGACCACGTATACCAAATGCTTTGTACCGGTTTTAATGAATTCTTTGTCGGGGACAGGCAAAGACAAGCTGCGTGCCTCAGTTGTATTTATTACAAAGTGAAATAAATTTAATAAAGAAATAAGTTTGGTGCCTCTTGTGGACATAAATACACAGTTTTGTGAAATGAAAATGGGAGAATGATTATGTACTAATATCATAGCTTACTAAAAGTTAATGTTACCCGCTCACCCCGTATGTGTTCTTTTCTTGAATAAGATATTGCAAAAGCTGAGACGAAAGCGTATTTGGCAGTTTGCTGGTAGAATGTGAGGGAGGCGACACCAGTTTCAGTTTCCTCGACTCATGTTGCAAAGAAATTTCCCTCATAACAATCGTTTTCTAGACCATTGATAAAGTATTTAGTCGCGATCTAGTTTCCTCCATAGGCTTTCATAACGCTTATCCAAATAATTATACTGTTCGTATAAAAATTATGTGGTAGTTTGAAATCAAGATCTTAAATACAGTGCGTCCCAGAAAAAACGAAACCGAGAAGTATCGATGTTTTATCATAACTTAATCACAACCATAATTAATGAATGATACATATTTGTAAAGCTTAGAGTCTCCTCTTTTAGTTGATGCTACTCAAATGATGCATATTTTACGCATGAGTGATTAAAAGCAATTTGAAGGAAGGAAACCAAAAAGACATTTAGCGGGCGGTATCTGAATTTCGAAGAAAAATTTACATTTCTAGAAAGTTGAGTTTTCTGCCCTTTCATATGACACCTCAATCAGGAAAAATGAGCGAGGAATAACAAAGTTCTGTTTGTTTAAAGTAGTGCTTGCATTTCCATAATTTTATTAAAAGAATTCGTTTTCACTGGGTGCCTGCCGTAGCAAAAAGCAGATTTGACAAAAAGACTTAACTCCGTTTCGTTGACAATCAGCCATGCATGAAGACTCTCGTCTACGGCTGATTGTCAACGAAACGGAGTTAAGTCTTTTGTTAATTTCGTTTATTGATACGGCAAGCAGCCAGTGAAAACGAATTCGTTTAATAAAATTATGAAAATGCAAGCACTACTTTAAACAAACAGAACTTTGTCATTCCTCGCTCATTTTTCCTGATTGAGGTGTCATATGAAAGGGCAGAAACTCAACTTTCTAGAAATGTGAATTTTTCTTCGAAATTCAGATACCGCCCGCCAAATGTCTTTTTGGTTTCCTTCCTTCAAATTGCTTTTAATCACTCATGCGTAAAATATGCATCATCTGAGTAGCATCAACTGAAAGAGGAGACTCTAAGCTTTCCAAATATGTATCATTCATTATTTATTGTTGTGATTAAGTTATGATAGAACATCGATACTTCTCGGTTTCGTTTTTTCTGGGACGCACTGTATAATAATATATACATGTATGAAGGATAGTGTTTACGATTTTGTCGAACAAGCTGACAAGAAATGTGCTTTTTCAGATATCGATAAAGAAACTATCATAAATGTTTTTTTTTTTCTTGCGCTTTTGTTACCTGTCCATTCTAAATAAATATGATCCAAATTTGAGTATTGTGTATTTTATCATAATATTTATGATAATAATAAAGTACTTAATTACAGTAAGATATTTGTATGACGGGAAAAATTGTCTGCGAAGTCTTACAAAATGATATCAGCTATAAAATGTTATCATAAAGTGGAAAATACATACATCAAACGGATTTCGAATAAAAAAGATATTGAAAAAGCAATAGCTTTTATTTAATTATTGTTGGCAGTGGCAGCAGACATCATGAAAATTATCACTCATTTCATTGAGTAGGCCTATCTTTAAAATCATATTTTGTGTAAATATTCGTTTTGTCATTTTTGTATTTCTCTGCCTGAAATGTATGGGCGGTGATTATCATAATCCTTGTTTAGCCATTATATGGATATGATTTGTTTGATTTTTTGTATATTACTTGTGAAGATATATGATCGCATTTTTCGTATTTGTTTTGTACGTAAAGAACCATATGGGGGGTAATTTTTTGATATTTTGCTCATACATATTCAAGAGTATCAAACTCATTTTCTTCTTTGTAGATAAATCACGTCACGTCAAAATGAGACAAAAGTCGCCTTTAAACAATGTGTTGGTATTTAACCAAACAAAATATAAGTGTGGGATTTTAAGTGGAGGTTAAGGTTTTTAAACCGTTAGAGTAAAAGAGTTTTAAGAATTGTATTTTTACTAGAAAAAAAACTTTGACTTTCGTTTTTTCTTCAAGCATGATGTTTTTTTCATTAATATTGTCAATTTCATTTTGAAAAGCTCCTAGTGTATCTTTTATTGTAAGATCTTTTCTCATGAAAAACCTACGATTTAAATCATTTAAGTTGTGAATTCTAACGCATTTGGTGAGGAAAGCAAAATGTTTTACGGCACTAAAAAGTCTTCCAGGAACGGCTTGGGGTCATTTCCATAGAACTGTTCGGTGTTCATATCGCGATACCATTCGCGTAGCCCTTCCGTGTCCAAATGGTATTATTTGTTTCCTATTTTTTCAACCGATGTAAAAAGTTGGTCAATTATGGCGTTTATAGACAAGCTTTTACATGCTTTTCAGCCTCCCCCCTGAAATTAACGAAAATTAGGTTTGGTTTAGTTTCAGTTTGAATGCGATGGTTTTGGTTACAGTTAAATGAAAACATTATGATATTGGCATGAGAAAAGAAAAAGAACAAAGCGACGACCAAATTCAAAACAAAAATGTTTTCTATTAAGTCCCAAACAGGAAAAATTCCTCTGTAAGGCCATGCATTATGGTTCAAGGCATGGCCACACAGACAATTTTGTATGTTGGGGATCGGGGCATGTTGGGGATCGGGACATGGGTCGCCCCCCCCCCCCCTCTCATTTTTTTGTAGGGGGGATCGTCCCCCCGGAAAATTTGAAAAAGTGAGAAAAAATGTATAGCAAATACTGACTGAAGACTGCAACACACTTTTAAGCTCTGGAGGGTCTAAGAGTCCAGCGTTTAGACAAATACAAATGCAAAAATCTTATTTCTAATTCGATACCAATGATTTACAAATGTTGCTGAAATGGCATGATTTTTCCCTGAGCTTCCGAGGGCTCTGCCCCCTGGACCCCACCAAGGGCCTTAAAGCGTGCCCCTGGATGCTCATCTGATCATAATTTAGTGCTTAATTTCCTTGAGCTTCTAGGGGCTCCGCCCCCGGACCCCACTCCACCTAGTGACCTGAAAGCCAGTGTCACAAATAAGGTATCAAAATATGCTCATCTTGAAATGCCTAAAACCACTGAGCTTGACCCCCGCCAGGGCTTTGCTTCTGGACCCCACGCCAATTAACGTTCCACTTGCTTTGAGAGTCCAGCGTTTAGACAAATACAAATGCAAAAATCTTATTTCTAATTCGATACCAATGATTTACAAATGTTGCTGAAATGGCATGATTTTTCCCTGAGCTTCCGAGGGCTCTGCCCCCTGGACCCCACCAAGGGCCTTAAAGCGTACCCCTGGATGCTCATCTGATCATAATTTAGTGCTTAATTTCCTTGAGCTTCTAGGGGCTCCGCCCCCGGACCCCACTCCACCTAGTGACCTGAAAGCCAGTGTCACAAATAAGGTATCAAAATATGCTCATCTTGAAATGCCTAAAACCACTGAGCTTGACCCCCGCCAGGGCTTTGCTTCTGGACCCCACGCCAATTAACGTTCCACTTGCTTTGATCGTAAATACTTAAGCCCCCCCCCCCCCCCCCCACTTAGAAAAATGTTCCGCGGTACCTGCATGTAACATTTAAGAATGGTGGTGATGCAGATTTTTTTTCTGCCCCCCCCCCCAATGTTTTTGGTCATGATTACGCCACTGCTCCCTTGTCCCTCGCATTTCGCCCCCCCCCCCCCCGTTTATGAAAAGAAATCGCCGCCCCTGGGCCCAGGATATAACCGTGTCGATCAGCTATAGTGCCCTTTTGTGAGGCATTAATCCTCATTACTGTCAGTTATGACTATAGGTCGTAGGTACCCGAGTTGATTAGCATAGTAGCACACACATGCTTTAGCAGTCACGCAAAATTTACAAATTATTATTCAATAAAATCTGAGAATGTATACTATTATCTAGGTCTATTAGGAATAAATCATTGTCAAAATCAGTCCATAAATTCGGGTAAAAATAATTATTCAACCATTATGACCACAGTGTACATGAAGTAAACTTCGGTACATAAGTACAGTCGAACATGCATGAATTTAAATGAATGGGACTGAAACGCATGAACATTTTCAAATTGTCCATATCTATCCCAGTTAACCCGTTGGCTACTGAATTATCTAATTCCCATAGGCTTAACACAGGGACCACCAGGTTCTGGTAAGCAATGAGTTAAGGGGGTGATATTAGTTATTAATTATCTAAAATAATGGTCGGACAAACACAAATTCTGTGTCAACATCAACACAATTAATAGTTTTATTCCCACTCCATAAAATCTACACACATCTTGCTTGTGACGGAATGAAACATTACCATCGATATTTGCTATAGTAGTCTAGACCTTCTATATGAAAATTAGATGTCGAACTGTTTCCTTCTATCATTATTCTCTAAATGAAATCACTGTTCAGGTTTACTCTAGAAGACTAGTCAAGATTTAAAACATACTATGGAACAATTTTGTTGTCGGGGTGTAAAGAATTACATGGATTTATAAGATTAATTAAATCAATGAAGACAGAAATACGTCTTTAAAATTATTAGGAATTCTAGTTTGAATGACATAATTCACATGGTTTGAGTAACTACAATTTGAAATCTACAAGTTAAAATCCGTATAAAAACATCACACTGTAACAACTAGTTATAGTTTCAAATTAAAAGTTTATGTTGTTGTGACTGCCTACAAACAACGGATGACAAATTATCTCGCATTTGGCATTTCACATTTTTCTTAGCTGTTTGATGGTTTTCTCATTTGTGTCTTGAAGCTTAGTTGTTGCACACATGTTTATCCAAACTATTAGCAATATATATTTGTTCTAAACCTAAGTATAGCCCCTTTAGAGCTGAAAAGCAAACAAAAAAATCTCTAAGAAATCAAGATGACGTGAACTAGAGATCCAAAATGTCTTCCCATAAATTCTGACTAATCCTTAACGTATGTAGATTTTACCTTAGTTCGTGCGTGACTTTAGTATGCTATATCACAAGATTTTGAAAATTCGATACCACCAATAAAAAAAAAGAGTCAACAATTATTGACATATGAAATTTCCTTTGGAATAGAGTGTGAAATTTAGAATTTTTTGAGAAAAGATCGTCAAATTGTGCTGTTTTTTGTGGCCGGTCTGAAATTTGCCAATAAGGGTCTAGGAATTTCAAAATTGAGAGAAAATGATATCAACATTGTAAGTTAAACAAAAGTCATACCAAGTGACTTGGTCCTTTTTGTTTGCAAATTATGAAAGTATCTTATATTTTATGGATCAATTTTGTGGTTTATTCATCCCTATATTTATGTGCGCGAGTTATGGTCTCGTCTTTGTATGACTCGTTCGTCAGTTGCAGCGCATTCCGATCTGACATCGAATTTTGAGATGGCAATATCTCCGGAATTCTTTGACGATAACTTTTCTAATTGCACCCACTTGTAGTTTTGCTGTCTAATTGATAATAATTGAACTAAATACATTTGTGAAGAATTATGAGAAACCAGGGATATTACATCACGATCTTAATACTTAGAAATTAAGTCAAACCCAGGAATACTACGGAGTGAGTTCTATCTGAAGTGCAGCCTTTAGTCAAGGCACTCGTGCTGTATTTCCCTCAACGCGCCTGAATACATAGACTAATCGCGCGACGACTGTGATCTGTGAGACGAATAGCCTATAATCTAGGCGGAGTGCCGAGCTTTTTTCTTTGCTGCTAGACTAACCCTAAGCAGAACGTCTGATACGGCGAGACTACGAACCGTGAGTCGCGAAGCGGCTCACCGCCTATAATCACTGGTCTAGCTTTAGTCGTTGTTTTTTTATTATCGACAATGAATCCGTGGCAGTTTTTCGTACGAAAAAACCTCATGAATACGACCAGTGATTATAGGCGGTGAGCCGCTTCGCGACTCACGGTTCGTAGTCTCGCCGTATCAGACGTTCTGCTTAGGGTTAGTCTAGCAGCAAAGAAAAAAGCTCGGCACTCCGCCTAGATTATAGGCTATGAGACGAGGTGCGTCAGCATCTCGGCCTTTACTAACCTGAGTGGTTGTTGTAGTTTATTTCTATTGTTTTGTATTATATTTCCGCTACCAAATCGGTAGATAATTAGATGCAAAGTATCTTACCTAGAAAGCCGGCCAAACCGCCCCTTCCAATCCGACGCACCAATCAGGGTAGACGATTCGAGAAAACTTCATGAATATTCATTATCAACATATATATTCATAAATCAATTTTTGACCGGTTACAGAACATAGCGAGCGAATAAGGAGATCTCTTATCAAAGAGCCTTGAATATGCGGCCGAAAGGTTGAAATTATCATCTTTTAAGGAGTTTCAATCAAAAGCTATAAAATCAGCAGTGAAAGGGGAAGATGTATTTGTTAATCTTCCAACCGGTTATGGCAATTCTGCGATATTTCAAGCCATTCCACTGTGCAAGGACTTCTTTGTGCGGACGACCACTGTCGCTGCCAGCACACCATCCCCATCGGCGTCTCCTCCCGAAGTTATCGTTTCACCTCGTATTTCTTTAATGAAAGAATGTGAACCAAACTTGTCATACACAATAAAATGATATCTTCATTATAAGAAATAGCTAGGAAAACTCTTGCACAGGAACCCTGCAGAATATATCTACCCTTTTTGCACATCTATTATATTATAAGCAGAATTACCAGAATTTGATGTCCTTTTCATTAATTTAATTCACTTGCATGCAGCTAGCTCAGCTAGCACTGCAAATTCAAAGCTCCATGGACGCATCGTTCTCACACGTACCGTGCGTACACAAATATTCACGTGTTGTACAATAACAATTCCGACCACCAGAGTCTATGCGTAGGTTAAAATGAAAAACAAGGGAGCAAAATTTTACTATAAATCTACTAAAGTAGCAAAATAATGAATACCCTAGTCAATAAATAGGATTTTTTTTTTTATAAATTCATATTCTATTCGAAATTGAACTAGGTATTATTTATTTTTTAGTACATTTGAATACCGATTCCCCCACAATTTCATGGACGAAGCCTTGTTAAACACCGCGCGGTTAAAACAATTACGATTGGCCACGATCATCACTAGCTGCTCTATATGTAAGACCCTCATGCATATGCACATATATGATGAGCTCCGGAAGTTAGCAAAGGCCAAGCCGCTGAAGCGACTCGGTCCAGCGATCACTGCTGTAAAGCCACACTGCGTTAGTCTATTTTCAGACCCTGCTCGGCAGACAAGCAGCGCGCGAGGCCTTGTCCAAAGGCTATCCGAAGTGCGGCACCTGTGGTTATGGTGGTAAGCAAACAATAATCTGGTAATTGGGACCGATTCGCCCAGAGTAGGCATATCAATATCGCGGAGCTAGTCGAGGGTTCGAATCCCGACACGGCACTAATATCCTTTGGCGTGTTAAAATGGGTACCCGGTATAGGATGCGACCGTCATTGTTGGTCAAACAGTTTTTGAGTGTGAATTCACGCCTGGCTGGAATGCTCCCCAGGGAGTGGAGATTGTGCACACAGTGTGTGTGTGCGGAAAAGCCCTGAATCCAATGGCCGTGGTAATAGTTTATCTGCAAAGCGCTTAAAGACGCCCAAGATGTATTAAGCGTTATATAAAAGCTGAATATTAGTTGTATTATTATTATTACTACTGCTATACTCATGCGGGCCCTGCAATTATTTTCACCCAAAATACTTGTAAATGTTTTGACGACCATCTTGTTATTTTATGTTATATTTAAAGATAATGATTGTCAAATTTGTCTATTCTATGCAGACTTGAATTCGATATGGGGCAGAATAACATGAAAGCCGATAACCAAGGTGTAAATAATATAATTGGTGAGTTTAAATGAACTAATTACCTACTACATTGAAATGAATGAAGAAGACACTAAATATATACTTCCGAAATGAAACAAATAAATGGACATAGAGTGGCATCAATAATGGAACTCTGCATTCATAAATCATGTTTGAGACACGAGAGAGCCTGCTCAGCACCTCTCAAATATGCAACGAGAGTATCAAGGAGGTTAGCCTCTTACTTTGAGAATTTCCCCAATATTTCTTGTTATAATAAGTTTTCAATCATGGTGAATCAGTCAGCCGCACTTTTATTGTTTGAATTGAATGTTAGATTTCTTTTTAAATATAATGTGCGTAAATTTATTTAGTGCGATTGAAAATATGCGTTATTGACATGGAGTCAGTCGTATCTATTTGGAAATTTAGAAAAATTCATAATTAGTCAAATCAGGGCAAACATAAAGAAGAGGTGGATGCGTAAATAATGGTCCCCCCCCCCCCCCTATCATGAGGTACATTATGAGCAATGTTTCTCTATTTTTCAAATTTATGTAGTTTAACTCATTTTCAATTATTATAATATACTAGTAAAAACTAGGGACTCTCTTCGGTAACAAGGAGTCATAATTTCATTTAGAGCCTCTCAGTGAATGGAATGATTATCTTTCACCTTTACCTGTGTCATACATATCTTCCGCTTTATGAGACACAATTTGTAAATAATACAGCCTCCAACGTTTCAGTAAATTAGATTGTTTAGATAATAAAATTAACTTAAACAAGTATATAAACGACCAAAATAGAGAGAACCAAAAGTATAACAAGATTTAGTACAATGTTTAGAACATTTTAAGATTATGAATTATAGCGAGAAATGTGTGGTCAATACGCAACTTAATTAATTACATTGCGTCATGCATATTGTATGAATCTTGTGAGCGCTGTCTAATGTTTCATAATGAACAATATATTGTCAATATCATTATATTTTTTACAGCTCAGCAAGTAAACACTTTTCATGGTAAGTTCCAATCTATTTTTAAATAACGATAATTCATAAGCATTATAGGATTCATCATTTGAACCAATTAAACATAATAACTATTAACCACCGACACCAAATCAACAACGGACCAAACGGAATATAACGTCAACATTTCCAAGAATCTGTCGGTTGAGTCGGTTCGACGGTGTAACTGAGGAATTATAGCATCCTTTGTTTGTATTGCTGTTGAAGATTTTAAAGTTTAATCCGAGTAGTACTGTTATAAAGTTACTATTGTCAACCCAGTGTTTCAGTACTTTGACTTGCAAGGATGAAGAGTTCAAGAGTTCAAGCCATGCGCATAAATCCCAGGGAAGATGCATGCGTTTGACCCCCCCCCCCCCATCAAATAGAACAACAAAATATTGTAAGACCTGTGCGGTCAACAAGCAAGCTATATCAATTTGTTGTGTCATGCGTATTGTATTGATTTATATGAGTGCTGTTTCATGTTCCCTAATATCTTTCACAGGTGTGACAACGAGCAATCACGCGGGTAACTGACAATGCATTTTTTGATCTACTTCTCATCTACCATAGGATTCATTAGACAAACCAATTATGTATGATAACTATTTCAATTTATGTGAAGCTTGATTAAAAAATATATATTTTTCTGATTATTATATCACTACACTTTTATTCAACCTTAATCTGTAAATTTGCCATGGTTTAAAATATTTCAAACGAGTACAATTGTTCACATGACCGAATTATGTGTGATCAGTAAACCCCAATATAGCAATGAGCTCGAAGTCCATTGCTCTAAAAATTCCACATGTACACCTTTATAAAATGAATTAATCAATTCGATTTAAAATACCGTCTTTATTGGTGCATTTTCATCCCTTCATCTTTCTTATATTTAAATAACTGTCTATTCCTGTCTTCATAACCCCGGGTCCGCTAAAGCAAAAAACGCCGCCTATTTTTAACCACTCCATTTTAAAACAAAGCCTTTTTATTTTCAACTCCTCGGCATCTTTTTATTCTTGCTTAATATTTGTTTAGAGATTGATTACATATTTTATGAGGGAAAAAATGGGCAAGGTATATATCATGTTGTGCATTTACAGTATTTGGTTGGGGAGTCTGACGAGTTGCACATGTTATCCACAACTTATACAAAACTAGGTAATTATGTATTAGGTGTCTCTCTTTTTTATTTCAGACACTCCCCGCCCCCCCCCCCCCCCCCTATGGAAAAATGAATGTTTCTAAGAACTGTCCGGTCAACGAGCAAGCTAAACCAATTTGTTTATATCATGCATATTGTATTGATTTATATGAGTGCTGTTTTATGTTCCCTAATATCTTCCACAGGTGCGACAACGAGCAATCAAGCGGGTAACTGTCAATGCATTTTAACATTTAGTTTTCACCTACCATAGGATTCATCATACGAACCTATTATACAATTCATGTGAAGCTTGATTAAATTATTTTTTTCTGATTATCATAGTAATAGATTTGTATTCAACCTTAATAAAAAATCTGTTAATTTGCCATGGTATAAAATATTTCAAAGGAGTACAATTGTTCACATGACCGACTTGTGTGTGATCAGTAAGCCCCAGTATGGCAATGAGCTTTATGTCCATAGCTGGAAAAAGTCCACATGTACAACGTATAAAATTGATTATTCAATTTGATTTAAAATACCGTCCTTATTGGTGCATTTTCATTACTTCATCTTCCTTATTTCGAATATCCGTATATTCCTGTCTCCATAACCCCGGGTCCGCTAAAGCAAAAACGCCGCCTATTTTTAATCGCTCCATTTTTAAAACAAAGTCATTTTATTTTCAACTCCTCTGCGTCTTTTTATTCTTGCTTAATAATCTTTTAGAATTGTTGATAAATTTCATGTTGAGCATCTACGGTATTGGGTCGGGGAGTCTGACGTGGTAAAAACGTAACCCCCAACTTACAAATATCAAACTAATTATGTATTGCGTTTCTCTTTTTTTGTTTCCAGACAACCAATACAAACTTCCCCAGAAACATGTTGATCCACTGCAGCCTCCACCGTCATATGAAGGTATTGCCTTTGTTTTTTTAAAGTTTTTTAATGTTGTTAATAACAGTAATAGTGGGCTATCATGTAATGCTGATTTCGGGCACATTGCCTCTCCTGGCGCTCCATTATGATTACCGTGGCTGAAGAATGTTTAGCCCGGTGGCCATTACAGCTCTCGAGCATTTCAATCGTTTTCATTTGACAAATGTAAATCATGTAAATGTACAGTCCAGTACTGACCAGAGATTGACGGCACTGCCGTGGTCATCGATCAGCCAATCGAACATTAGTTAACAAGATCTTAGTCTAGAACTAACACTCGACCACCGCTAGTAGCAAACAATTCGCACGGTCTTCAGGCCTATCTCTGTCTCTTTCATCAGAGTAATACCAATCGTCCGTCATTCACAGCTTCAAGTTCATCAACAATGAGCTACATTATTTACAATAACCCAAATTCAAATCAGCTACCATACTTTTTACGAAGGCATATTTTTAATTGTTTATCTTTTAATCATACACAAGTGGCTAATAACATTTTCGATATTCAGTCTTCAAGTTCCTGAAGATAATACAGTGCGACCCAGAAAAAATGAAACCGAGAATTATCGATGTTTTATCATAACTTCATCACAATTATAATTAATAAATGACAAATATTTGTAAAGTTTAGATCCTCTTCTTTCATTTAATGCAACTCATATGATGCATATTTTACACATGAGTGATTAAAAGCAATTTGAAGGAAGGAAACCAAAAAGTCATTCGGCGGGCGGTAATCTGAATTTTGAAGATAAATGTACATTTCTAAACAGTTCTTTTTTTGCTCTTTCATATGACTCCTCAATCAGGAAAAATGAGCCAGGAATAAAAAAGTTCTGTTTGTTTAAAGTGATGAAAGGGCAAAAACAGAATTTTCTAGAAATATAATTTTCTCTTTGAAATTTAGATATCGCCCGCAAAATGACGTTTTGGTTCCCTCTCTTCAAATCCATTTAAATCACTCATGCGTGAAATATGCATCATATGAGTTGCATCAAATGAAAGAAGAGGATCTAAGCTTTACAAATATGTGTCATTCAGTAATCAAAATTGTGATCAAGTTATGAAAAAACATCGATAATTATCGGTTTCGTTTTTTCTGGGTCGCACTGTATTGCATGTAAAGGCCAGACCTATATGTATCTAAGTTTATATACCTCTCTTTATAAATCTAGCCATCTGATTGGTCGAAAGTGCAGTCGTGATTTTTGATATTCCCGCATAGAGACGAACACATAGTCAATTGTTCATGAGTGATATCCGTTGCCCCGGGTAACAGGCCGCATAACTCAATTGTGCTCAGATCTCCATCGGTTTACATGTAAACATTTTCTTTGTGCGAGCGCGGACACCATACAGTGCTTTTTGTCTGCGATTACCAAATGATTGAAACTTTCAGTCATTTTTTTTCTAGCGAAGATAAACAGACAGTTTTTCAGATTTTCCGTGATGTTTTAACCAATCTTTAATCAATAAAAGGATAAGGTAAGAATTCTTGGTAGATTTTTGTTTCAATTCGGCATATACAAGAGATATCGCCTCCTTTTTTATTCGAGGCCCGGCAGTTTTATATGCTTTCGGGAACTTGCGCATCTTGCCATGACCCCGCGGCACACCGAGCGGTCATGACAAGATGCGCGCACATTCCCTTGAGCATATAAAACAGCCAGGCCTCTCAAAGCAGTCGATATCTCTATAATATTGTTACCGTTCAACTAGTACGGCAAGCACTTTTGCCAAGCACACCAAAAGTATTACTCCAGTTCACCTCTTATGTTTCGAAAGCATATCCTTCATTCCTTAGGTTGGATGTACGACAAGGCTTACATCGTTCTTCAGATTTTGTTATAGTTTCTTCGGATATTCGCATCAGGTCGGGCGATCTCGTTACACGACCTTTTGTGAGAACAACCTTTCCTTATGCTACATATAATGCTACGTTTACACTATGTTCCCGGCGGCCACGGCAGCCCCATCTGCCAGAAACGTAGTGCGCCGTGAGAGTTATGCCATTTTCTTCTCTGTAGTAAAGTTTTGTCAGGTCTTGTCAAGTTTTCTCACGGTCTATCACGGCTTCCGTGACGGGCCGTGGGAAGAAAAGGGGGTGCTGTTCCGGAGGCACAGAGGCACATTTCGGTTCGGCCTGCGCTCTTCCACGGATCCCAGTGCGTTTCCTGCTGGCCTGTGACGTTCTGATGGGGTCCCTCACGTTTCTCACGTTCTAATCAAGGTCTGACACGTTATTCCCTTTCTGTCAAGGTTTCTACGAATAAAACGTGGACACCGGGCAGCTTTTAAGCACGTTTGTGCTCACGATATAATAAAGGCCTCCCAAGCAAAGGCAATCATTGCATCCTGAGACCAGCGCGTCGTGTCTGACCGAAGTAGAACGCATCGCACCTTAGCGCACCGGACCCGTAATCCTTCCCACTACGGACCACATCCAAGTTTTGTTACGGCCTATTACGTACTGTTACGTTTTGTTGCGTTCACCCCATTTTACTACGGCCTATTGGTTTCTCATCCGCATTATGCACCAAAGGACGGATATATATTTTGCGAAATACACAATTCTTAACGAGAAATGGTTGGATAGTTTTACTCGAAACTTTCTGAAAGGCGTACAACTAATCTAAGAAGACTCGCGTACTCGACCCGAATTTTGTAGTACGACATAAATAATCACAAGAGTGCGAACAAAGGCTAGCGGTTCTTGATGACGTCTTTTGCAACTAATCCAGAATTCTGTGATAGAAATTCTGTTCTAGGTAAATTACACTGTATACTTTATCTCTTGTTACAATAACTGTTATGTTTGGGTAACTGATTGATAGTTAATATATCGTAGTCCGACCCAACGTTATCGAATACGACTGTCAGTTGTTAAAGTGCCCGTTGACTAAGTGGTCGGATTAAACAGAGTAGGACCGGAATATTGTGCATGAAATACCTTTGTTAAGTTAGGATTGAATGAGATTAATAATTATGTTGCAGATGAGATTTCAATTTATTCCCCTGGGTTTTTTAAAATGTAATGAATGTGTATTAATAAAACCATTAGTGAAATGAATGAATTGAATCGATGAAATTTAATGACAGGGAACTGCTGAGTGATGAATGAGTTAAATTGGAACAATTAATTCTAACATTTAAAATGAGCCAATATTGTGTAGACTAACAGGTTAACTAAATGGTCACCACTAAATTAAACAAAGGGTCAAGACCGTGATAAGGTGGCTCGGACCGGGAGTGTGTATATAAATATAAAGTAGGACTATAGAAAATGATGTTGCACATGAACCTTAAATAGTCGGGATCTTGAATTTTAATTACGGTTTTGTGATGTTTCTGGGAGTGAGTTAGATTTTTATTTTATAATAGATCTAGATCTAGAAGCGTCAGATTTTTACGGAAACAATGGACCAGGTCTAAAAATATGGGTCATTGGTTTGTGGTTTTGGCCAGTGCCCCGAAAGAGAAGGCTTTGACAATTCTATGAAGTCTGATGAATAGCGGTAACCTTTTTTCTTCGCTAGCCTAGGACTTAGGCTAGGCCAAGGCTTGGCATCCCAAATCGAGACAGAAATAACCGCGTTGATTCGGAAATTCTTTGAAGAACCTGACATTTGTCAACTTTCTGGATATATGCGGTCAGGGAAGCCAGATTAATCTCAGTGGAACTGTCGATAAAAGGGGCTGTAGCTTTCGGTCTCATCGTATGTGTTATATCATATCATGTTCACCTTGAATGACATATCACTGAGTGAAACCAAGCATGGTTTTCATTTTACATCACACACGCATTTTTCTATAAACAAAGCAAGCTCACATATAGTTTATAGATGTAGCAATTTATTCTAGATATAATAATAATAATAATAATAATTACTGTGCTTATATAGCGCCTAACACTCACTTTGTCAGAAGTCTCTAAGCGCTCTACAATAATGCAGCATAATTGCCCTGGCTTTAGCAGTGCAGCTGTTACGCGCGCTGCGTTTCGAGGAATAAATTCCTACCAGGTACCCATTTACTTTACCTGGGTGGAGTGTGGCAAATGTAGATCAATGTCTTGCCAAAGGACATTAGTGCAGTGTTCTAGAAGCTTGAAATCATCTCATAAGATCTGGTTTACATTTTCATTTTATGATTCTAGAATACTAGCATGATATAGACCAGGCGCGTGTGCTTTGGAGGACCCCCCCCCCCTCATTTTTTTTAAAATAATAAATTGTGCTAATGGGTGACCAACGGAACGAAATATCGATCTGTCAAATTTTCGGGACAAAAACCAAAAATGTGCTCGTACCCCCCCCCCCCCCCCCCTTATTCAGCGGCTGGCTGATTCGTTGCGAAATTTTCGGCGCGATTTTCAAATTTTAACCCCCCCCCCCCCCCCCTTCGAAAAAATCCTGCGTACGCGCCTGATATAAACTACAGATCTTTGTCTTTAAAACAAATATTGTTATAATTATTGCCTAATTCAGTCGTATGCATAAGGAAACTTAAATGAAATACTGAATTAGTTCAATTGGTTTAGTTTTAACTCTGATGTAATATCCTGCTGATTCAGTTAGCAATTACTTTGAATGTGCGCGATTTATTCATTTTTTTTTAGTTTAATACGTATGAGTTCAGGTAATGCGATCACAATTTGTATGTATTCTTCTTCAATTATCAATATGCGATATCTCTACTTGCGTGCAGAACCCCCATCCAAACGTTGGTCTTGTTTTGTCACCTGTTGCTGTCCCGTCTTTTAATCTATGCTGAACAAGTTCTCGGAGGAAGATTCTGCTAAAAGGGTAGGCGCTTTCTTCTTTTCCTCTTGCTTATCATTAACATGTACGCCAATGAAATAATTGAATACATGTATTCATGTAAGTGGAATTTTAATTCCACTTTAATGTGACTTTTCTTTGAAATGCACTTAACAAAAACTCCTTTCAACCCATAATTTGAACTTTTAAAAGTTTTGTACCTCATAGCAGGTTAAGCCACACCATGGTAGGGACATGCGCGCCGGAAGCAGTTTGGGAAGGGAGGGGGGGGGGGCAAACATATTCCAGGGGGCTCATCTTCCAGGGGCAGTGGCGTAATGAGAAAAACCTTTTTTTTGGTTTGGGGGTGGGGGCAGAAGAAAAATCTGCATCACCACCACTTTTACATGTTACATGCAATCCCCGCGGAACGTTTTTCAAAGTGGAGTATTAACGCTCAGTTAGAGCATAGCGAGCGTAAATTGGCGAAGGGTCCGCCCATATGGAAACGTTTACTTGTATTTGTCTCATAAAAGAAGTTGACCACAAACTGACTCCCACAAGGTGTTGAGTGTTCAGGGGTCATGGGCCACTGGCTTCACCGGGCAGGTAGTTCCATTATGTGAATAAGTAAATTAACTATTACAAAATGAGGAGACACATTGCATTGTACAATAGGGACACACTTTGTTTTTATTGTGCAGAACATACTCTTTTATTGACTTACTTATTGCATGAAACTATAAAACCAAAATGCATTTTGTATTCTAACAATTGGAGTACAAAGAATGGTAGCAGGTGAATGAAATGCTTCAACAACACAAACACCTGGGAAGGAAGCATCCATAAATTTGAATAATTTAGTTGATAAACGACTCCGCATGTGGACGTTTGGTGGAGCAGAAAGCAGTGGATTCTTAACAACACGAACGCATTTAACAGAATGTCGGAACGTAAATGAAATGTGGCGCGGTTGGAAAATGCATCTTTCTACCCTGCGACTTTAGTGGTACGATCCAGTAAATTAAAACAGTAAAATGGCTCTTTTTTTAAAATTACTCATTAAATAAAGCCCAAAGCTTCAGTGATATCAGACAAAATATGTTATATCTTACTAATAATTAAAAAAAGATGTATAAACATTGTGAAAGTGTAGCATTTTACGATAAAATACACTGATTTAGCGAAGATGACGTCATTAGTGCGCTAGCATCAGGGAATTTAAGGTCAAAAGGTCAATTCAGACGCTGATAAGCCCGGCCCCCCCACTCAGGTTTCAAAATGACCGCATGCGTGTTGCCAAAATGTCCGGTAAAGGGGTACTTTTCGTGCAACAAAGTCCGGCCCGAGAAATGTAAAAAAAGGGGGTGTATTTGACTTTCACCCGGAGATTTCTTAAAAAAGGGGGTGTTTTTCTCTCATCTCTTTGTAATTAAAAAAGGGGGTTATAAAATATCTTGAAGTTGAACATAGAAAAATTGATGAAACCCCGCGATCAGATTTCAGAAATTCCTGCTAGTTTTGAAAGCTCATTTAGGATTATTTCATGAGTAAAAACATTGAGTCCCATGCACTCCCGTCCCAGTACGGCGGCATACGGACTTCTAAAAATCTGTGTGAGAAAGAGAGAGAGAGAGAGAGAGATAACAGTCTGTACGGCGCATCCGCTAGCTGCACCTGCAGCATGCATATCGGGCTAGGCTCGGCATCAAGCCGGGGCATGAAGATGGGGTATGTTATGAGGCGTGGGCCCTGCCAAAATTGTCATGATTGCGACGTCTTTGAGCAGGACCCACAGTCTCCTCGTTGTGGATATTGTGGCTGTCTACCTGTGGCTCACAGGGTGGCACGTTCAGGTGAGTAGTTTGCCCTATAGTTTGATCGCAATAGTAACACTTTCAAACTCATTTTCCAACACCCATGAAAATGAATATGTGGGACTTGGATCTAGACCTATTTAGTTTTGTACTGAAGTGTAGGCTACCCTAATTCACACACAGCTGCGTTACTACTATCCTGGCTGTGTATTAAAGGGATCGTTTAACAATGTTAAATCTGAGATGCAAGGCCCTACATGTTATCAGTGTCTGTGATATGGTGTAATATTAAAGCCCTAAAAAGAATTGTGCTTCAAAATGATCAAGAAGAAGAACTTGAAGAAGTGCCAACCAGTAATGACAACTTTATCTGAGATGAGAGGGGGAGGGGGGGGGGGGGGGTGTCTGCATGTCCTGAGATAGGGGGGGTACATTGAGCAGTGTTCCGGATTAAGGGGGTACATTGAGCAGTGTTCCGGATTTAGGGGGGTCTCCAAGGCAGGAAAAGCCCGTGAAAAGCCCGCGAAAGGGGGGTTCAGAAATGTTGGCAGTACTCAGATAGGGGGTCTTTTCAAAAAGAGGGTACAAGCATACGCGTACCCTAAATAACACTAAGTGGGGGGGCCGGGCTGATAAGTTATTGGTCAAGCCTTTTTGTTTCCTTAATTCCGACAAAATTATACAATCAATAAATTTAACTATGGTCAGACGATTATCCATGGGCCCGCCTTAGCGGCCCTTG